>JACCKW010000181.1:0-31331 GCA_013623355.1 Fusarium bactridioides | reverse complement strand
AGCCTGCGCAACTTTGACGTGTTTTGGGTATTAATCACTAGCAAAAGTCGACGACATAGTCAAGATGTCGAAACGGAACGGAAGTACTGCAACGAAAGAATACGAGGGGAGCGTGGTACGTTTATGTGTAATTGATCTGCAGGTTGCAGGGGCGCTGATCAGTGATAGCCTCCACCGAAACGCGTGGCGATAACTTCCAATTCGGAGCATCCCGTCGCTCATATCTCGAGACATATCAGAGCATGCACAACATGTCGGAAGCACAAGGTACCATGACAGCCACTAATTGATGAAAACAAGTACCTGATTTATCTAGATTAAATGCTTTATGGATGATGCTGGACCCCCATGTCGACGTTGTAAAGAGAAGAAGCTGAGCAACTGCACTGTTAGCAAGAACCTACAGACCATCATTGATGAGAAAACTGAGTATGCTTGGAGTCAACTGTGCTGAGATCACGCTGACTCTGCCAGGTTATCAGAAGCCATGCTATCGGATCTCGACCAGGTGTACACAGCAGTCAAGGAGATGAGAAGTATAATGGGCTTACCAGAACTACCGCCATTACAAACATCACGAATGAACAAGCGAAAGGAGTCATCGGCACCACCACCACAAGAGTCAACAACACTTCCACTGGAGGACAAGTATGGCCCGTCATGCGATAACTCACCGAAGCTCACGCCCGAAGATGATAGACTGCCTCATGCGCCCATTCATTCTTTATACACTCTTACTAGAATGAGAGCACTTCGATCGCCCGGAAGTGGGAACGAGAACCCAAGTCAAGCTATCAATGATTTTATTTCTCAAGGACAGATCTCACTGGCTGACGCTGAGCGGTTATTTGTTGTTTACCGAGATCGTCTGGACGGGTTTATCTACTTTATTGGATGTCCCTATAAAACTCTCGAGCAGCTTCGTCGGAAGTCCTCAATCCTATGCGCCGCTACCCTCACAATCGCCGCTCTCCACGACCCAGCTGCCGATAAAGTATATGGCATTTGCAACTCCGAACTCCGGCGATTGACCGAAAAGTCGATGCTGCAACGTCAAGGTGACAGGGACTACTTCCGAGCTCTCAGCATCGCGTCGTACTGGCTGAGTGACTTGTCTTGGACATTGTCAGGCCATGCGATCAGACGAGCTGCTGAATGCAACATCCACAACAGTTACAGTCTTGCCATCAAAGATCAATCTGAAGAAGCTATGGACTCAGCGCGAATCTGGTCTATTCTATACATCTGCGACCAGCACCTTGCTATTCTATACGATAGACCGGCCATTATTCAGGATGATTGGCTTACGCAGGACTGGGAAGCTATCTTGAACTGTCCGCTGGCTACGGACCAGGATGAAAGACTCATGAGCCAGGTGGAACTGATGGGTATATTACGGAATATACGACGATTATTCGGCCCTGATAAAGGACAGGAGATTCCGCGACTGTATCTGAGTCAGATAGGACACTATCACCGACAGCTTGATCAGTGGATCACAAAGTGGACTGATCGGCTCCCAGGTATGTACCCATAGACTCACTCTTTGCATCGACTAACAAAGTTGCAGAGGGCCATCCCAACATCGGAGCATTTCCAAGAAAAGGAGCCCTCTTCCACTTCCACCTCGCCCAACTATATCTCTACTCTCACGTCTTTCGCGGCCAATCCAACCAAATACCCAGACATTTCCTCGACACAGCCTCAATGGCCGTAACTTCTGCATCAGCCATCATCGACATCCTCCTCACCGACCCCGACCTCTCCACCAGCATTGTCGGGATACCGTCTTATCTGCTCTCCATGACAGCATTCGCAGCTATGTTCCTCGCTAAAGTGTCACATAAATACGGAGATAACCTGTTCAGACGCGATCAAGCGCTAGATCAGATTACTCGACTGATCAGCCATTTTCGGTCTTTGTCTATGGGGAAGTGGCATCTGGCGAATCTGATGATTAGAGGTTTGGAAACTGTGACGAGTCTTTTGACCTCGCATGGAGTGCAGGATAAAGTGCAGAATGCTATTTCATCGATGATGCCTGGGAATGAGGCTCATCAAGGTCTTGAAGATGTCTACAATACGAATCCGGATATGTTCACTGGGATTGATGGGAGCACGATGCCTACTTGGGACACGACCTTTGGGCTATCACCCATCTTTGGGTTTGATCCATCGTTTCTTGACGTCGATGGATACATGCAGTCAATGGCTATCTTTCCAAACACAGAAGGATCTTGAAGGGCCAGCCAAATGGTTGAAATGGACCAGAGCTTAGAGTACCTTGTTACTTCAGTATCGCACTACCTAACTCCGCCTCCTAAAATAATCCGAAAGTCTAGGATTATCCTTGACCCTCCGTACATATTTTGTAGAGCTATTGAAAGGGTGTAGGGCGAGCATAAGAGAAATAATTCTATCCATATTACATTTTCATCTAGACCATCATGCAGTCAGCCTTCTAGACTTTAGCTCTCACACAAATGCACTATATATTCAGGTTTCACAGATTATCCCCCAACGGTACAAGAAGCCTGCAATTAATGTTAGATCCTCCGTCAGCTTCGCCATCAATGAACCCGATCGCCTCTCCAAGAAATGGCCAAGAACTTCAAAGAGTCTTAAAAGTGCCCCTCGCCACAGAAGTGCTTATCCCCGCCAACTTCGTGATACCCAACAGAATTCTTCTGCTTAGCATAAATGTCCTCGCTCCAGCCAGGCTTGAACGAGCCACATTTACCGCTGATGTCGCTGACAATAATATTCCAGACTCTGTCGCCATAGCAAGTCTGGGGTGTGCCCCATACACCAAAAGGAGGAGGTGAGTTAACGACGGTGACATAGTCTCAGTAGAATGCTGCTACGTTGCCCCTGACGGAGTAGATATGGTGACCAGACTGGACCTGTCGACCATTGCCACACTGATTAACCAAGTCACGGACTGCTTCGTCTGTAGAACCATGGTTCATCTCTCTTGAATCCCCACAAGTGATGAACCGCAGTCCTGTACCCTCTTGTCTTCGCTCAAGGCTGGAAGCGTCGTCACTGGCAGAGACCTGGTCTACCTGATGTTCATTGGCGTCTTCAAGCCGAGTGTGGTGGGCAACGCCAGCGTCGTCAATGAAAACCTCATAGACGCCGGGCTGAACGCCTTTGGGAACGGTGAAACCATCCTCGCTTGAAGCTTCGGGGACAGAGAATCGCTTCGAGAGTTGCGGTGTCGCGAGCCCAGTGACACTGGAAGTATAGAAGGCCGCAGCCATGAGGATAGAGGAAGCATGCATAGTGTAGAGTATGAAGCAGTTCAGATAAAACAAAGGGGTAGCTGGTGTAGAGGAGGATGAAGGAGAGCTTTATGTGATAACTGCCGAATTGAAGCTGGATGAGTAGCGACTTGAGATAGAGGAAAGGAGTGAAGGAAGGCCATCTTTATAGGAAAGTAATAGCACCTCGGGAGGCTAGGATCACTCCGCCATATCACGGTGAACCCTGTGATCTCGTCAAAAACCCAGGTCCGGAGTCGTATGTCAGCCTTGGCGAAAGCCACCTTGACCAGCCTGACTCATGATCTATTGAATCCACCTATAGGAGGAACAAAATGAACCTCACTTACCCTCTTAGTCTTCGGACCCTCTTTCGACTTGTCCAGGTCAAAATCTGACTAGCTATCTTATTATACAATTCATTTTGCCTAAGGTCGTCTTTGCGGTGAGACAGCTTGGCTGTGGGGTCAACCTGATCTAGAGTATGGTATTACACTTCTTTAACAGGCAGCTAGAGATAAGGTTGTATTTTACTAGTTCTCAAATAGATGTATTGCTGACTTAAAATCCACATCCTAAAGGCTTGTCATATATCTTCTCGCTTGCTCTGACTTTTTAGTCCTAATGCCAGCCTTACCCATAAGCTTTACCGGACAGGCCAATAAAATTGTTAGCTGGCCTCGTATCCCTGCACTTTGGCCTCAAGGATCAAGCCTCCCCAGTCAGAAAAGGTGAAAGAAGGGTTTCGAGGAGGCAGACTGGATGGCATTCAGTGAATGCTGACTGAAGTAGACGGTTACTGTTATTAAATACGTGCTGTAGTAATGGAAACGAAATGGTATTCATCTATACTTTATATACCCTTTATCCAAACCATAAGTCTACATGCCTTGAATATTCCTTGGCCGATACTCGCTCTCTAAATACTCCAGCTCCTCCTTGGTAAACCTAACATTCAACGCCTCCACCGACTCCTTGATCCTCTTCTCAGAATTCAACCCCAGAATCGGATAACACCCCTTCTGCAAAACCCACGCCGTAGCAACAAGCGCCATACTAATCCCCGTATCATTCGCAATCTTCTCAACCCGATTCACAATCTCCAAATTCGCATCCGCAAACCACGTCTCCGTTTTCTTATCACTCTGACTCCTAATCGACTGATTCGCCACATCATTCTTGCTCGACAGAGGTTTAGCTAGAAGACCGCGCGCGATGGGACTCCAGGGAATGACACCGACGCCTGTGGCTTCGCAAAAGGGGAGCATTTCGCGTTCCTCTTCGCGGTAGAGGAGGTTGTAGAAGGGTTGCATGGAGATGAAGGGGGTCCAGCCTTTGGATTGGGCGATGTATTGGAGACGGGCGAATTCCCAGGTGTACATTGATGAGGCGCCGATGTAGCGGACTTTGCCGGACTGCACGACGTCGTGAAGGGCGCGCATGATCTCTTCGGGGGGTGTTTCACGGTCCAGACGGTGGATTTGAAGGACATCTGTGCTGTCAGTATGTGACTTAGTTTACCAGGTCAGACAAGCTTACCAATGTAATCGGTTCCAAGACGTTCAAGACACTTATCCACAGCATGGAAAACATGCTTCCTACTTAACCCCATCTGATTCACAAGCGGGCCATCATTGATACTAGCAGACCTTGTACCATCATCCATAACGGGATTAAAGATCTTTGACAAGATAACAACCTTTTGGTGAGGAATGTTGAAGTTCTTCAAAGCCTTGCCAATGATGACCTCTGATTCGCCATTGGAGTACGTATCAGCTGTATCCCAGGTATTGATGCCCTGGTCATAGGCAGCTTTAAGAAGTTTCAGGCCATCTTCTTCATCAAGGACCCAGGGTGAGCCTTGCCATGAGCTTGAGCCAAAGGTCATACAGCCGAGGATGACCTTTGAGATCTTGAGGCCTGTGTTGCCGAGTCTGGGCTGTTAGTTGGGGATTTGAGTGGTGGTGGAGGTGCTTACCTGACGTATTCCATCTTGAAGGCACTTGAGGGATTGGCAGATGTAGTGATGTTACTGTTGAATAGGCCTTGATGTTATTTTTATCTGTTTTAAATGCCGCTTTTAAGCCACTCGTCTTCATGCCGATCTGACCAACGCTGATATCGCCGAACATTTCCTTCCCCGCAGTATTCCACTGGGATCATCAACCCCTTACCTCCAACGCCGCTCAATCGGCCATCCTTCCAATTGGTCGACGAGTCATTCATAGTGGGCTTAGCTTCGGGCTAATATCCGCCGGGATCGTGGGGAAGTCACGTAGAAGAGGTGATGTTTTAAACCACCAAGACAAGACTCATTGCAACATTACAATCAGCTCGATTCCACAAGTAACCATGGCACCAAGTCTTCAGACTATTCCTATTCCATCAGCGACAATTCAATCTCACGCTTCGAATTTGTTGCAGCTTCCAGACAAGACTGTGCTATGTACATGGTTTGGTGGTTCCCAAGAAGGGCTGCCTGATATCAGTATTTGGCTATCTCGACTAGAACCAGGATCATCGTCTTGGACTTCCCCGCAAAAGATCTCGTTTGATGAGAATAGAAGTTGTCAGAATCCCGTCTTGTTCAGGGCACCTCACAATGGGGACATCTGGTTGCTTCACACTTCGCAAGACGCTGGTAATCAGGATGGCGCTTATATCCTGAAGCGCACATCTTCTGACCAGGGCCGTACCTGGTCTGAGGCTAGTCGGCTCCTCCCCAATGTCACTGGCACTTTCATCAGACAGCCCATCGTTATCAATGGCAATGGGACCTGGATCTTGCCAGTTTTCTACTGTCGCACAGAACCTGGTCACAGATGGATTGGCAGCGATGACATCTCTGGTATTCTCTACTCAAAAGACAATGGCGCAACGTGGAAGGAGAAGCAAGCACCAGACAGTGTCGGCTCTGTTCACATGAACATCCTCCCCCCAGCATCCGGCTCTTCACTCTGGGTCGCATTCTACCGTAGCCGCTGGGCAGACAATGTTTACCGCTCAACATCCAATAACGGCATTGACTGGGAAACACCAAAAGCAACAAGCCTCCCAAACCCCAACAGCGGTATCTGCGCAGCCCGTTTATCATCAGGCCATATCGCCATTGTCTTCAACAGATCAAGCGCCTCAGCTGATACCCTCAAACGACAAGGTTTGTATGATGACATCACACCTGAGGACGATAAGCGACCGAATCAGGTCACAAAGACAGGAAAGGATGCTATTTGGGGAACGCCCAGAAAGACGTTGACGCTTGGAGTTTCGGAGGACGAGGGACTGACGTGGAGAGAGCGTGTGCTTGAGGATGGGGATGGGGATGGGTTTTGTGGGACGAATAGTTCTTCGGGACAGGAGAATAGGGAGTTGAGTTATCCGAGTATTTATATTGAGAAGGGCGGGCATATTGATGTTGCGCATGTGGCGTATACCTGGCATCGGCAGCATATTAAGTATGTAAGGATTGATGATGTCGAGGTGTGGGTTAGATCTGACTGAGAAATCTATCTGAATTGCGCAAAGAAACTCAGACTATTTCACCAGTGATTTGTGATAGGACCGGTGGATTCCAGGTTTTGCAAACTTCTCCATGATCTCATTGTAAAGACCGTGAAGGTTCGGTGCCTCTTTTACGTCCCTCTTTAATAAAGCAAATAGGATTGAATAGCTTAATATCCTTGCAGATAAATCGTAATTGCATGCCTGGTTCTGCAGGCTCATGCATTAATATTCACTGTCTTGACCTCTGTTAGCTACTTTAGAAGTCGTTTCCATTCTAACATTTTTACCCTACATCAAAACGACACCATTACCCGGCTTTCTCACATACCTGAGACTGGCAGAAGGCCCCTTCTGCTGTCTGTGATCATGTGTCCGATGTCTCAGCGCTATCTCGGTCTGGTTCCCGGCCCAGACATGGTGCATCATCCGCGAGTGTCCACCCAACCAATAGGATTTCTGACCGCCACCCCATAACAGCACCAAGCGGACCGGACATTCCATTCACTGCTCGCCACTAGAATCTGTGTAAACCATGGAGCAAGAGAGACGATGTGAAGAAATCGCAAACGTTAGAATATTGTTAAAAGAAGGGCTTGCTTAGGATCAAGTCATAACCTCCGCTTACACTTACAAGTATATTGGAGCTCTCAACAATTAGTCAACACATATCTAATATTTGCTTCACAAAAATACTCATCATGACCCAAACAAAGAACCATGTTCTGATAACTGGAGCCGGTGGCTTCATCGGCCAGAAACTCATCACATCTCTCCTCAAAGACATGCCCAGCGCTCACTTCACCCTCACCGATATCATCACACCCCCAATCCCTACAGGCGCAGAAAACCAGGTCACATCCCTCAAAGCAGACCTAATCGACCCATCGGTGGTTACATCCCTGCTGTCCAGCCGCTTCAGTCACGTCTACATCCTTCATGGTCTCATGTCCGGTGGTGCGGAGGCCAATCTAGACCTGGGACTCAAGATCAACGTTGACTCGGTGCGAAGTATCCTTGACGTGCTAAGGACTGAATACCCTGGTACGAAAGTGATATTTGCTAGCTCGTGCGCTATCTACGGTCAGACAGATCTTGTGACTGAGTTTGGCACACTTCCTCAGCCTAAGAGTTCATATGGCATTCAGAAGTTGCTGGTGGAGCTTTTGATCAACGATTACTCCCGTCGCGGTCTTCTCGACGGACGAATTGTCAGATTACCCACTGTCATCGTCCGCCCAGGCGCACCCTCAGCTGCTGCATCAAGCTTTGCATCAGGCATTGTCCGAGAATCTCTCCAAGGAGTCCCCAACATTCTACCAGTTAGTAGAGACCTCGAGCTTTGGGTCTGCAGTCCTGCAACAGTTATCAAGAATCTCATCAAGATCAAGGACGTTCCAAAAGAGAAGTTTGGTGACTCGAGAGTGGTCAACTTGCCTGGCATTACTGTTACGGTGCAGGAGATATTAGACGCTTTGAGAGAGGTTGGGGGTGAGAAGGCGCTTGCGCAGATTGAGGAGAAGAGGGATCCGGCCATTGAGGCCATTGTAAGTAGTTGGCCGGCGAGGTTTGATGTTTCTAGGGCGTATGGGCTTGGTTTGGAAGCAGATGGGAAGGTGCTGGATGCTGTGAAGGCCTTCCAGGCAAAGATTGCCAAGACGTAGTTTAGAACGCGTAGTTTACCAATACATTCATGCTTTAATAGCAATGAAAGCTTATATGATATGTGTATTATTATCGGTGTATTGGCCGAAGACGGCTCGTACCATCTCAATGACCAATTTGAATCACACTGAAGGTGGCCAGGCATGTAAGAGAAACCCCATGGGGTTGTCAATTCGTACACAACGATTGTCAGTATCAGGCAAGGGCCAACTTGAAGCTCTAGATATAGGAGTTCAACGAATAGAAGATGGTGAGAGATTCGTAGAGTAATATTGTGTACCTATATACTACTGTGCATCTATGAACTATCTACATGTCTTCTCCCGGAGTGAAAAAGCTCTATAGCTTCGATAGCAAACGCGTGTATGCATTACCAACCACCATATGATCAACATCCAACGTATTCACCAAGCTAGGTCTAGCTTCGCTCAGCGACGTGATGCCACAAAGACGCATTGAAGTCTCAAGCTCATCTTTGAGAACTATAACTCGTTAGCTTCATCATCTTTGCGCGAGACAGAGAACTGACTATGACAGAGATGTTCGGCACCATCTTGCCCGTGGATAAGAGAGTATAAGAATGGCCGTCCGATACCAACTGCTGTTGCGCCCAGGGCGATGGCCTTCAGGATGTCGGATCCCCGCTCGAAGCCGCCGTCAATGTAGACTTCAAGCTGATCAAAGACCTCTGGGCAGTTCTTCCTTAGTTCTAAGAGTACCAGAATACTTGCTTGAGCCCTGAAGATAGTCAGCTTTGGTATCATGCGAATGGAAGGACCGGCTTACCCATCTAACGACCGTCCGCCATGATTACTCAACAATACACCCTCAACACCATACTCCGCCGCCTTGATAATATCCTCAGCAGTCTGAACCCCCTTCAACACAATCGGCAACCCCCCACTCGCCTCGCGTATCCAAGCCAAGTCATCCCAACACAACGACTTGTCAATATACTGCGCCATGAGACGTCCAAACCCACTCCCTTTCTTATCCTTACTGCTCTCGCCGCCACTAATCGCCGACTTGGCAGTTTGTTCTTGCGCAGCTCTCTCGTCTGCCTCACGCTTCCCTGGCACAGGCGCGTCGACCGTTACAAAGATTGCTTTAACGCCGAGACCTCGTACGGTTTGCAGAAGCTCGACGGTCTTTTCGTGGTTGGAGTTGACGTATAGCTGGAAGAAGAATGGTTGTGTTGAGGGAGCGACTTTGACGATCGACTTTAACGAAAAGGAAGCATTACTCGAGATCTATTAATTGTTAGTTAATAATTCTTCATGGTGATCAGTCAGTGCACTTACACATTGGATGATGCCCTCATTGGCCGCAGCCCGACTAAGCGCCAGCTCCCCATCAGGATGCGCAAGCCTCGCCATAGCAGCAGGAGAAATAAAGAACGGGGCACTGCTATCAAAACCAAGGATACTGGTCTTGTAGTTGACTTGCGAAACATTCCTCAAGATCCTAGGCCTGATCATGATTCTCCGCACCAGCTCCTTATTCTTCCCGTGCGTGACGAGATCTGTCGCGGCAGACGAGTAGAACGCCCATGTTTTTGCGGAGAGTGAATCTTGCGCTGCCTTTTCATAGCCAGGGGCGCTCAAGATCGCGTCTATGGGGGGGATTGTCTTTGTTGTTGGTGTAGAGGGGGCTTGGTTCGTTTGTGTTGGCGATGTAGGGGGCGGTACGGGATCGATCTCGGTGGTTTTAGGGGTCGGTCGACAAATTGCAGATTCTTCGAGGAGGCCGACTAATTTATCGCTGGGAAGGTCTTCGATGATATCAGGCGCGTGGACATCGTTGTAGAGTTCCGTGGCATCAGTACCAGCGAGGTTCAACAGCACTACTCATCGCGATTAGTCTCGCCACAACCTCCCAAGTTACTTAACATACCTTCTGGACCACCAGGATGCTCATTGATAAAGTGTGTAATATCCCAGACCTTGGAATGGACAGCTATCCAACAGTCGTTCGTTGTGTTATGCTGCTTCAAGTCGTCCAAGGACACTCTTCTCGTCTCAAGTGATGTCTCCATGATTACTGATAGTATTGATTGAATCTCCAGAACGAAACAAGTTGTAGACCTCGAAAATAAGCTAATCGCCAAAGAAGCAATTTGCTATCTCCACAAGCTCTTACAGCCCGGGAATGCCGAGTATCGGGCTGGGGTCACGGAGAACCCTCCCATTGGCTGCATTCCCCCCCCGGGAATGTCTCCGGGTGTTCAACCCCGCATTGGGCTTTGGAGTTTGGTGCACTTAAGAGCTCGGAGATAGCATGGACGATTACTGCATCAAGCATATCTTCATTACACAATCATCTACTCTATCACTCACTAGTCAGATCTTCAAAATGGAGCGCAGCACTATCCAAGCAAAGGCAAAGCCCCTCCCCAAAGGAGTCTACACCCCCGTCGTCACACTCTACAAAGCAGACGACCCAACCCAGCAAGTAGACCATGAAGCAATGCACACCCAATGTCAAGCCTTGATCGAGGCAGGCATGCACGGTCTCGTCTATCTCGGCACGAATGGCGAACTAGTTCTCCTCTCACGAGAAGAGCGCAAATCCATCATCAAGACAGCCGTACAGGCAGCTTCTGCGGCAGGTGGGCCTGACTACCCCATTGTGGCAGGCATCTCAGCACAGTCCACGCAGGAGACGATCCAGAACGCCAAAGATGCAGCGGATGCTGGAGCTGGCTTTGGGTTGCTTCTGCCGCCGAATTACTGGCCTAAGGTACTACCCAGCCAAGCTATTGTGTCTTACTTCAAAGAGGTTGCGGCTGCTTCACCTATACCCATTGTTATTTACAACTTTCCTGCTGTTACGTCTGGCATTGATCTAGATTCTGATCAACTAGCTTCTTTGGCTTCTGAACCGAATATCGTAGCGGTGAAGTTGACCTGCGGAAACGTGGGAAAGCTCGCTCGGTTAACAGCGCTATTCTCCCACGAGCAATTCGGTGTTTACGGCGGAAGCAGTGATTATCTCCTCCCCACACTGCACAGTGGCGGAAGCGGTTGTGTTACAGGGATGGGTAACATTTTCCCGTCAAGTACAGCGGGAGTCTATGACTTATGGAAGGCGGGAAAGATTGACGAGGCGAATAAGCTTCAAGGTGTAGTTGCTCATGCTGAATGGGCTTGTAAGAAGGGTATTAGCAATACCAAGTATGGAGCGTGGCATTTCCTGGGTAAGGATATTGGCCTTGATAACGAGACTTCGTGGCATATGAGGAAGCCGTATCAGCCGCTTGATGATAAGTCCAAGGAGTGGACAGTCAAAACACTGAGTGTTTTGGCGGATAGCGAGAAGCAATTGAGGAAGCAATAGACTGTTTACTATCGTCATAGTTGTTGAACGCCCGAGAAAAAGAAAAATTACTGTTTTATGGTTCCTAGGTTGCCGTGCACACTTGCTGAGTGATTCTTATCGATATACGGAGTACGCCCGTGGACAATAATCCTTGGGCCCAGACCTTTTCGGGATCAAAGCTCAGTGGCGAGACAACAACCCGCCGCGTGAACAGGCATACGTGTAAACTTCTTGCTTGTAGACATCTCCACACCTAACTAATGCTTACTGAACTTGTTTGACGGATTGCCTTGGCCATTAGAGTCTACTGCACTTGATTGATCATGGCCCATTAGCTTGCCGCCCTCATTTGTTCCCTGCATGTTCATGTTGAGATCACAAGCCATCACGAAACAATCATTAGTGAATATCACAATAATCGGTCAAATAACCGACACCGACATTATTGCATTTCCTGCACTGATGCTGCAATCAACATTCGACGATGTCCCAGGTGGCACAGATATCACCAGGCGGGCGGCCATCCCCCTCGGTCTTCCCTGCTACTGGCCAACCAACCCTCCCCTCCAATCCAAGACTATCAGTGCGTCTCCAAGCACGACTCATTCAGAACTCTAAACGCGCTAGTCTCTCTCCCCCAGACTCGATACCCCATACCCCGCATTCACTACCCATGCCAAGGTTTTAATCCCATAAAAAGGAGTTGATATCCCCAGTATCAAAGTCGGCAATCCAGTGATACTCTAATCACCAGGATCAAACAACAACACTCTCAACACTTACGAATTTCTGTTTGGGATTATGGCTCTGAGGAACTCCATCTCGGATGAGAAGGATGTCGAGGCTATTGCCTCTCATCTCGATCATGCCAACACTGCAGCTACCAATGGTGGTTTGTCCGCTGAGGACATGGAGTTCGTCGCCAATTTTCCAGAAGAGAAGAAGAAGGTCTTGGCGAAGATCGATGTAAGTTGATTGGCTTTCACTCTACGCTGATAAGATCTGACTTGTTCAGTGGCGACTTATGCCGATGCTGGCTATTCTCTACCTCGTCACGTACATCGACAAAGCGAATATCGGAAACGCCAAGATCGAGGGAATGCTGCCAGATCTTGGTATGAATGGAGAGCAGTACAATATTGCACTCTCAATCTACTTCATTCCTTGTACGTTTAGACTTCGAGTGATATTGAGCAGGGTTAACCTTTACAGATATTCTCGCCGAGATTCCTAGTAATATGATCCTTAACAAGTTTGCAAAGCCTTCTCAGTACATGGCCACCATCATGTTCATCTGGGGTATTGTCGTGGTTTGCACCGGTCTGATCCACAACTTTGGCCAACTCTGCGCAACCCGTATCCTCCTTGGTCTCTTTGAGTACGTAGTCTCTCACCTCTCGATTTCATCCCTGCTAACATCACCAGGGCTGGTTTCTTTCCCGGCGCTATTCTCATCATTTCGAAATGGTACCTCCCCCACGAGACGCAAACCCGAGTCGCGATTCTATATACATCCGCTGCCACTGGAGGTGCTTTCTCCGGCCTCTTTGCCTACGCCATCGCCAAAATGGACGGCATCGGTGGTCAGGGCGGTTGGCGATGGATCTTCTTTATCGAGGGAATTTTCACAGTCGTCATGTCCTTCGTCACATGGTTCTTACTCATCGACTCGCCCACTCTCTCATACTGGCTCACCGACGAAGAGAAGCGATATCTAGTTCTGCGCCAAGCTTCTCGAAGAGTCACCAACTCGGGTGAATACCGCGAAAAGACGTTCGACAAGGGAGCTTTGTTTGAGGTTCTCAAGGACTGGAAGGCATATCTCCTCGTTATAATGTCCTGGTCCAACGCTGCGCCCAACTACGGTCTCAAGTTCTCCATGCCCTCTATCGTCAAGGGAATGGGCTACACATCCAGCAACGCCCAACTCATGACTATTCCTCCTTACCTCTGCGGAGCTATCTCATCTTACCTCCTCGCTCGATTTGCCGATAAGCACAAGTGGAGAATGCCCTTTATTATTGGTCCTCAGCTCTGCATCGTCATAGCTTTCTCTATTCTTATGACCAAAGCCGAGTTTATTGTTCAGAACCTTGGAGTGTGCTACTTTGCAGTCTGTCTTGCTTGTGCTGGCATGTATCCCATCTTGCCTGGTACCAGCGCCTGGAACATTGACAAAAGCCTCAATCCCACCAAGCGAGCCATCAGCATTGGCTTTGTCACCTGTGCGGGTACAATTGGTGGTATCTATGGTAGCTACATCTATATCGACAAGGAGAAGCCCAAGTACACGACTGGATATGGTGCATCGCTCGGATTCGCTGTCGCAGGAATTTTGGCTGCTGTTACCCTTGAGACTGCGTTGGTCATGATTAACAAGAAGCGGTCGAAGATCAGCGAGGCTGAGATTCGAAGCAAGTATACAGAGGAGGAACTTGAGATCATGGGTGAGAAGAGCCCACTGTACCAATACAAGCTGTAGCAGAAGTAGTGTTAAAGAATACCTTTAACGTACTTCAATTCATACATGATGCCATACCTTTGCCCTTTGACATGAGGATATGGAATTAGCAGGGTGATAGTTAAAGAGAAGTATTCCCTGCATTAATCTGAACTACCGGTAG
Source organism: Fusarium bactridioides (assembly GCA_013623355.1). Lineage (NCBI taxonomy): Eukaryota > Fungi > Ascomycota > Sordariomycetes > Hypocreales > Nectriaceae > Fusarium > Fusarium bactridioides. The sequence goes on along the minus strand of JACCKW010000181.1, from coordinate 16,960 downwards.
AATAGTGTACATCGAAAGAGAATTATGTATATACAAGAGAGTAATTACTCACAGAGGACTATGCACTTAGAGCCTATGACGTAAGCAGGTATACAATTATGCTGTTAACATGTCAGCAAATATGCACTTATCAAGCCAGGATGTCAGCTGAGATAAATTCTACAGCTTGGGCTCAGCCTTGTTTTATGTTAATCCTGCCATCTCATCGAGCTATTCCTGGATCAACAGCCGTCTAAACTATTATGCGTCTTCTTACAGTTGGGGGTGAAGGCGAACTTCGCCTAGCTGACTTTGTTGGCATTCCGCCATATACTATTCTCTCGCACACTTGGGGAAAGGACTGTGAAGAGGTCACCTTTCAAGACATGATTGAATGTAAAGGGAAGGAAAAACTTGGCTATGAGAAGCTCCGGTTTTGCCAGAAGCAAAGTGCAAATGACAATATCCAGTTCTTCTGGGTGGATACCTGCTGTATCGACAAAACGAGCAGCGCAGAGCTTTCTGAGGCAATTAACTCCATGTACCACTGGTACCACAACGCAGATAAATGCTACGTGTACCTCTCCGATATATCAATTAAAGGTTCCGTCGGAAGCACCCTGTCTCCTCAGCCAACTTGCGAGACAGCGTTCCGACAGAGCCGCTGGTTTACTCGGGGCTGGACGCTCCAGGAGCTCGTGGCGCCGTCATGCGTCGAATTCTTTTCCATGGAAGGGGATCTACTGGGAGACAGGGAATCGATGGTCAATGAGATCGAAGAGATCACGGGAATCAATATGGAAGCTCTGCAGGGAAGTCCTCTTTCTCGCTTTAGTCTCGAGGAGCGAATGTCTTGGGCGAGAGGCCGTGAAACCAAACGTGAGGAGGACGCTGCGTACTCTTTGTTGGGAGTAATTGGCGTACATATGCCGCTTGTATACGGGGAGGGTCGGAGAAATGCATTCATTCGACTTCAGAGAGTGATTCAAGAATCTGCAAGAAACTTTGGGTCCGATGGTTTTCAATTCGTCTTGCAGAGGGGCTCAGCATTGCACGAGATTGACGACACGTTCAGATGCCTCATGGGCGATATGAACAGAGACGGCTGTCCAGATCTAGTCGCTGTCAAGTCGAGAGGCACTAGTAGCGACATGATTGAACTCAGCGTCCTTTCTGGAGCCTCACTGTTCACGAGATTCATTGCACAGACAGTAACTGGCCTGCCTGTGACAACGGCAACACAATATGATTTTGCCTTGGCTGACTGGGACGTGGACAAGAAATTGGATCTCGTCGTTATCAAAAAAGGCAGCACAGATACAAAGACCACAGAGGTCTGCATCCTTTCAGGCGCTTCCAATTTCCAGGACGTCATTCTAGAAACCGGGACCGCGCTGTTCGAAACAGACGACACCTGGGCCTTCACAATGGGACGATGGAACGCCGGCAGAAAGCCCGACTTATTCGCCGTTAGGAAGTCCAACACCGGCACCAACAGCACTGAAGTGCACGTTATGTCCGGCGCGTCAGGCTTCCAGAAATTCATTCTGCAGACAGGCACTTGCCTGCATGAAACTGATGCTGCATTCGACTTCGCCGTCGCAGACTGGAACGCTGACGGCTGCCCAGACCTGGTTGCAGTATGGAAGAGCAACGATAGCAATGTCTGCTCTCTGGTTCATGTGCTCTCTGGTGCATCGACCTACCAGGACTTCATGCTGCACGCGGAAATACCACTACTTGACACTTTTGGCATGTATGAGTTCATGGGTACGGAGTGGACGCGCAACGGGAGGCTGGATTTGGTAGGGATTAGGAAGAGTAAAACCGGGACTAATAGCACAGAGGTACACATTATGACGGGATTATAGTAAGAAAAGGCTACACGATGAGGTCTAGGACCAAGGGTCCTGACTAATTACATGGATCTTCTGCCGTAATAAGAAACATATTAAAACATGGAACAGTCCATTGATAAACAACCTGTAAAGACAGAACACCGCCAGCTAGAATTTATCGACTGGCTCATGCGAGCCTGGGACGGATAAAGAAATTAACAAAGTCGCGTAAATCAAGAACGACACACTCGTTTTCATCAAGATTTTCCACTGTCAACCGAGGATTCTTGACGTTAGGCTCCCTGTGCTTAAGATAAGCGTTTTTCTGTTCCCAAGCCATACTGTCTATGACTTACTGTTTATAACTAACCTAACTTCGACCATTGAGGTATAGGCCCAGTCTTTTGGCGATATTGTGCCTTTGAGCCCAGTGATTCCCGACGTCCTCGGCTCTCTCAAGGTTCTCGCTGGTTTCGCCCTGATCAGCACTAGCAGGTCGCACTTGTTCAAGCTTCTTTGCGCCGCTGGGAGGACTTGGGGTACCTGTTGTTAGTTATCAAGAGTCGTTGAGGCAAGCAAGACTTACTAATTGACAATGCAGTGATATACTCGTCTATGCTTCCTTGAGGTTGGATTACTTCGACATTAGGGCCAAGATTCCCTGGCACGGCTTTGGCCTAAGATGTATCAGAAATTCTCAAGTATACTCCCGAGATTGAAGTGCAAGGCAGGCAGGCCTTTCAATTTGGTTGAGCAAGATAGAATGCACATACATATTGGAACATCTCGAGTTCAACGGAAGCCAAAGCTGAATGTTTGTTCCGCCCTCATCGTTGTAGTTGTTCATTGTGCCGCGGACTTGCTCTGGTGTTGCTTTGAATTCGGTTTTGGGGACCCGAGCTGAATCTGGATTCTGGCCTTGTTCATAAGATTGGAATCGAACCCAGCACTGACCATCCGATTTCTGAGCAAAGGATGGCGACTACTGCCCTGAAAAAGGCAGCGGCCAGGATTGTCCACTGGATGTGCATGGTTTGCAGTGTTTTGTCGTCAGTAGGGCTAATGTTGTAAAGATCGAAGCTTGGAATCAGTGCTATTACTGGTGACACTGTGGACAAAGGCTTGTATGAGACAAGAGGCTAGGGTCGGTAATTGGACGGATTCCTGTGGTTAAGTTGTCCATTACAGACAAAGGAGGAGTAATCTGTTGCTGACTGTGTTAGTCTTGGCTGACTGTATCCAAAGGATTAGAAAACTGCACGAAACTATGCTATCATACGATGATACGATCCGAGGACATTCCGGTATAAGTGGTGAACAAAAGGTCCTTCTGACACGAGGTTGATGGCAGGAATAAGAGTTATCCATCTCCAGAGTCAACTACCGATCTGTTGCAACCAATTATCCCCTGTGTTAGCTTGGGGTGTCAGAAAGCAGATGTCAGAGAGACTCCGAGCAGACCCGTTAAATAGAGGTGCCAAAAAATACTTAGTCTAAGATTGCCTAAATTATACTAAATTATCCCAAGTTTACCTAATGTTTTTTGTTACCCATGATAGAGGTCTTATGTTTTATTGCATCCCCTTGACAGACTGGCGAGGCATTGATCTCATCTACCTCACTGGGCACCTAAGTGGTCGATAGGCGTTTCACAGTAATTGTCTTATTATTCGGAAGATACCAAATTTATCCTAGTTCCTACTGCAATAATCCTGACACTACGCGGAGATATCACTGACCTTTGACTAGGAAGGACCATCTTAATGGAAACTGTTGGGGTAAATCTGACGGGATTGGCTGTGGTGTCTTTCTCGAAGGTCAGGGCTGTAAGATGAAGGGCTATTATATGTGGGATTGGTACCAAAAGATTCGCAAAGACCGTGAGAAGTTAAGAAGTGCGGCAAGGTTGAGTATAAGGACGGGTGTACGCTCAAGATTGACTATTTGACGAGGGCGATAATCATGGCTGAGCGTATTTAGTCAACAGTGTATTGGGTCTCGAAGCATGTTAGTGGTGGTGCTGTTTTGCCTTTGGCCGCAGTTCAAAAGCCGGTAGAGGATCCAGATATGGCTCGCGAGACCTTTGAAGGGTTAACTAAGTGAGACTAACAAACTTCTCTGCTTTTATCTTACTATGACACCAATTGCATGCCGCGGTTCATTTCGGCCGGACAAATATCCACCCGAGCCGGGTCATTTCGCTAGCTATTTGTTTGTTACCTCTGTGGGATGCAATACGGTACACCCCGCATACAAAACATCAAGAAGTCGAGGGATTTACTCCTACTGATTATAACTCTAATCTTTTGAAGGACACTCATGGTGATAGACATAGTCCAGTCCAATTCAACTCAATCAACTCAGATCAGTTGCTGCCTCCGTCGAAAGTCCCGTCCTATCGCTCATTCAAACGCAACCAACATCGGGATAGATACATCACAATTCTACAAGCCGCACCTCTAAAAGGTTGCTTGGACCTAGTCTATGCTCTACAGGTATTGACAATGAACGCCTCCGCGGAGCAACAAGATGAAATTGCCGATTTGGTTCAGCAACACGGAGCAGTTCCTCCACCCTGGTTCATGTTTCCAAAAGACCATCCGTACAGCATCGGCTGGCGCATGGGTGCTGGCGAATCTTACATTATGATGTATTGGATTTGGTGGAAGCGAGAAAAAAGAGCATCTCGACGAAACGCAGCGAATTGAGTATTTTCGCAGATGGCCGCCTCCACCCGAGTGGCTCATCTGGATGATAGAACTGATCTGGGATCTTGATCCCAAGGACTTTGAGGATGACGATGATTACTCGCCCTACTTCAAACGCGTTAAGGCGCTTGGTTTCGGGTCAGAGGATGATTACAAGAATGCTATGCGTGATGAGGAAGAGTAAATAGGGGCGACGACACCGTAAGATTCCGTCACCGCAACGCATCGGTCTTCCGGACCTGCGAACCGACCGTGACATTGCAGGAAGCGCAACAGGCAGCCATGAAGAAGATAGAAGCAGTAACAATAAAGGCTCTGTTCAGCCGGAGGAGGGCGAGGATACAGGCAATAATGTGGTGAGACTTCGTTGGTTAGCAAGAGTCACATCCATCCTGATTTGTCTCATCGATTGCAGTTGTGTCTGAAACGAAATCAGGCCTCCCCGGGAAAGCCTATCTCAATCAAAAAAGTAGAAATTAAAATAAAACACACTTATGCTAAGTCTCAATCCCCAGCTGCCAATAAAAACTCCGTGTCTTGCCAAATTGGCATCTACATTATCTGTTGGAAAGTCTCTTCATTTCTATAGTCTAGCTAGTAGTCAAGCAGGATATTTTGCGACTCTTGCCGTGACATTGTTAAGGGCATAATAGGGAGACAGAAGTAGGTCTCACATTCTAGTAATTCTTTCAGAAAAAGACGTCTTGTATTAAATCTATTTACCGGAATTGTGAAGAATAAAGCCAGCTGACGGGCAAGAGTTTGGTAACTGGTATTAAGCATAGCGTGATATGACGTGAAGCAACTTGAACCAGCAGAGACAATTGATAGCTTGACCAGCTATGAACTGCTCACAATGCATGTCTTCATACCTCCAAGAAGAATAAACTCGTCGAGCCTGTTCAATGTGTATATGTCATTGTGAACCCTTACTCCGTGGGGTCAGGAATAGGCACTGCTTGCCCACGGGTGAGAGAAACGGCATCGAGGTAAAAGACGGGACCAAGGCCTTGGTTCTGCGTGATAGTAATGCAAAGATCAGTGGAATCAATGCTGGGGCCAGTGTATGAGAAGGTGTAAGTAAAGTCGTTGTAGAAATTATACCCAACGATGCCTTGTTCACCAGAGTTGTATACCCCATCAATGGACAGCTCAGTGGTATTAATGTTGTCATCACAGACAAGTGTGTTTGAACCATACTCCTTGATGCAGTTCTGGAGAACCTTGGCTTTGAAAGTGTACTCAAAGCCCGCCTCGACTTCGACGCTCTGACAGACCCTCGCGGAATTGTCGAGGTTTCCAGGCAATTGCCTGCGCAACATTAGTACGGATCAATCAATGCTTTGAAATTTTGGTAATACGCACAGACACTTGCTTCCCTCGTCACTTCATCATGGCCAACGGTGACGCCATCGCCTACAATATCTCCGTCTTCGTTAGCACCCTGTTCCTTCTCGAATTCGGCGCCGATAAATTCGTAGACCATACCGCCATCGTTGCCCGTCGGACGGGAATTCCTGACACGGTGATTGCCCTGCTCACTGCCGGTGCAGAATGGGAAGAGGTACAGCTTCGATCCGCTTGTTCACCTCTACCATCCTAAGCTAAACTCATCATAGCTTGTTGTCGTTGTTGCTTCACTTGCGCAGGGTCGATCATCGCTAGCAGTAGGAAATATCATCGGGTCAGCCATCTCAAACATCCTCGGCGCCTTTTCACTCGGACTTTTATTTCGTCCAACGGGCTCGCATGTTGAGTTTGACAGGAGCTCTAGGATATACTCACTGTGCTTGCTTATTATCACCACATTTGTCGCGCCAGTTGTTTACTTCTCCCACAGGATCATCTGGTTGGTAGGTGGTTCTGTCTTGATTGGGCTCTTCGCCGTCTACCTGATCTCCATAGGCTATGCTATCAGTCGGGGAAGTCTCACCGCGCCTGAAAGTTCGGATGATGATAGCAGTGATGATGAAAGCGATACATTATCAATAGAATCAACGCCCTCTGTCAGGAGCCCCCTCCTGCCAAGCCGCGAGGAGCGTGAGCTTGGGAATAGGAACGAACGGGATCAGCGAGTCGCTGCTAGTCCTTCGGTGGCTGGGGTCACAGATATGTCGAGCCCTCGAAGGAGACGGGGTCTCAGATATCACATCGGGTCTCTGGTCCTTGGCTTCTTAGCCATCTGCCTATCGGGCTATGTCCTCTCTCACGCCGCCATCAACGTCACAGACGCTATTGGCATCTCTGACGTTCTGTTCGGTATCTTTATTCTTGCCATCGCCACTGCCCTGCCCGAGAAATTCGTTGCTGTCCTCAGCGGGAACCGAGGCCATGTCGGGATTCTTGTAGCCAATACCGTGGGGAGTAACGTCTTCCTCCTGTCGCTCTGCCTGGGCATTGTTATGGTTGATACCTCCGGGGACTTTGATGGGGGCAATATCAGCGTCTCTGAGCTATTTGTACTCTGGGGCTCGACCCTAGCGCTTTCAATAACCGTTTTGTATGGTGAAAGGTTTGATCGATGGATTGGAGGAGCCATGTTATTTGGCTATATTGTATTCATTATCTTGGAGTTTACAGTCATTCACCATGTGACAGAATCACTATATATATCCTAGTTGAGCAGAAAGGAACGCTGAGCAAGCAGAACTATCATGGGATGAGTCTAGCTACTGATTGTCTGGATATCTGGATTGGTGTGCACTTGCTTATCATGTACATCTTAGAAATCAAGCCCTTGCGCATGCCAAGTCTATCTGGTGTATTTGATAAGGAGGCTTCGCAATGGTTTATATCAACAGAAATAAGTCCATGTTATTTATATGTAGCCCTGATACGTATTTATTGGCACAGTATCAGTCTGACAATGCTTGGGAGAGGCTCACGGCATATGTACCTCTTGCAGGGTATAATCCCTGCTGATGCTCATATCACGCGCCTCACACGCGTCAAGCATAGTAACAGAGACAGCCGATAATTATGTTCAAGGTCAACCAACAAATGAAGCTGCTATAGATTCACTGAAAATTTCCCCAAGGTTAATTTCCAATTGCTGAAAACACTACCCAAGTCTGTTATGTTTCAATGGTTAGAATCCTCGAAACCTCAGCCATTGATTACATAACCCTGCAGGGCTGAAATGGGCCTGGCATTTTCAACACAGCCTCAATAATCAATAATGTTGTTTCAGCTCCCTCCCGCGACCTCTCAACCTCGACCTTCCCATCACCAAAATGTCCGATCCTCTGAGTGTCGCCGCTTCAATCGCAGGACTCATCTCAATCACAGTAGAGGCCGTCAAGTTCCTCAGTCCATATGTCTCAGCAGTGAAAGAGACACCGCAGGTGGCTGCACACGTCCACTCTGAGGTCCAGAGCACCCAAGTCATACTGATGGGGCTTCAGAGCCTGATCAAGAACCTCGCGTCTGCTAAAGTTCAGCATGCTGCACTTATTGGGGTTAATCAGGTCGTGACGGTCCTCACGGATGGAGTCCTTCTTTACTCAGAGCTGCATCAAAAACTTCAGTCGCTGCGGGCCAAAGATGGCATGGAAAAGGTGCCGCTTAGAGGCCGTTTGCAGTGGGCATGGAAGGAGAGTACGTTCATTGCGCTTCTCAGCAGATTACAGAGCTTCAAAAGCTCAATGACACTTGTTTTGATGATTCTGCAAAGGTACCCAACTCTTGTCACTAGTGATGCAATATCTAACCCAGTTGTCTCAGTCACTCTAGTCGAACGGCAAAAGAACACCAGGAGCAGCTTTCCAATAATGTCCAGGTTCTTCTAGACACTAATGAAGCCTTATCACGTCGGATAATGAACATCGAGAATGCCTTGGACACCCAGACCATCACGTCAAGGCGCACGAGTATCCTCCCCCCAAGTGCATCTTCACCTCAAGACACGACTCAACCATCAATTTCGGAAACGATCGCTGTATCCATTGGAGCGAATAATAAGCTCGTTACATCCAAGTTTGACTTTGAAGACGACCTTGAATCATCACATGTGTATCGTCGCGCACTGAGAGATACCATGGATTGTTCGATTCGAAGCTCAGTTACAAGGTCATACAACTGGTCTGTCTTCTCAGACCTGAGTCTAGGGGATATTTCAGTAATGTCTTTCATCGCATTGCCTATCTATCAGGATGATATCACCAATGCTGAGCACTATGATTTTGGGGAGGAAGCTACCTACACTTCTGAAACGCCCGGGCCAGTTATGTACCAGCCTCTACTGGCGAAGTGCCTGGAGATAAAACTCAAGATGCTTGCGATACCAGGGATGAAGAAGTACTTTGACGAGACACCTCATACAGATGACGACCCCTTGCACCTCTGGTTAGCCCTTCGGACGGCTATGCCACTGTTGATCCTTGCACAGGGCTTGAGCCCCTCGACAAACATGAATATAGATCCACCTAAGGATATTTCTCGCTCAGACAAGAAAAGAATTGTGTTATGGTTTGCTCATTACTGCCATGTTAACCTCAACATAGACAGAAGCAAGCTGATCACAGTTGAGGACCTGAGGGGGCCTAACAACCATGGGTTTTTCAGAGTATATTCGCCTGACAAGACATGGAAGAACGACTTGATTACTAACGTGGTCTAGGTAATCTCACTATTTTCCATTATAACTGAAGATCTTCGTCTTACTATTCCTCTGATAAACCATCTGTCTATAGTCGAAGCAACAGTTGACGCCCAGCCACTAGAGCTTCGAAAGCTTCTCTTCCAACAGCGCCAGTTCATTCAAAATCTCGACGAACTTCTTGAGATCAGGGACCGACTGGAGATGGACATGAAGTCAATACTTCAAGGCTTCAGATACCTTGCAAATCTACACATTTCCTTCCTTTTGCGCATGGAAAGGAACCTGTTCCGTTCCCCAGGCGAACAGGAGTGGGCCCCACCATTTCAATTTCTTCTGAGTAACATCCACATTGAAGCTACCTCACATGTCACCGAAAGGACTGCCAGAAACAGCATAGAGGATTGGCTGAGGGCAGGCGATTTAAGAGATAAGGACAAGATAACTGCTTTGTTAAGAAGATGCCTGGATTTGATACCTACGCGGCACAGACGTGTTTCAGCCCTCTTTGCCTTTTCGCAGGTATGGACAGATTTGTATGAAGTTTCCAGAATGTACACGCTAACAGTGTGGAGTATTTGAAAAGTCAGCCACTTGTTTCAAGTGATCAGATAAAAGATAGTATCGACGCTCGATCGGCTTTGTCAGAAATTGTAGTTCTACTACAGGACGATACTAAGTCAAACGATACTGATGTAGCCGTTGAAGAGCTCAAGCGAAGAATACAAGACTGGAAAGGCATTGACCCCGATAACCTTGGCGAGTTGATTCTCTCTAAGACAGTTTTCGTAGTCAAGAATTCCAAAAGGAAACTGGTAAGCGGCATCGGAATGTGGTTCGCTATGATATTGGACAATACTAATACAGGACTGACACGTGCACGATAGTACCACGGCTACCTCTTCCAGCATATGCTTCTATTTTGTAAAGAAGAATGTCGTGATAAACCTATCGGAAACCGGTCGCTTGACGGGCCAAAATCTTTATCTGAGATTAAAGAGACAAAATTTCTACCCAAGGGTGGATTCCACCTAAAACGCATTCTTTCGGTCACCCCGACTTCCCACCATGGTATGTTTCCCAAGTTCTTTTACTTTCGTCTCAGTTGCTCATGAGAGTAGATAAACATGTATGCGAAGTTCAGTGGGATACTGGTAGTGGTGAAGGCAGGTCGCAAATCTCACTTGTGTTCGCGGTTGAGTCTGAGATGCGACTATGGGCATTAAAGATCGACGAGTATAGAATGATGGCAATCCTCATGGTGAGGCGCTAAATCAAAAGAAGACCCAGGAAAATGGGTTTTACCAGGAAAAAGGAACACGAATAAAATTATACCTGAATATTCGACGGAAGGCATGGTGTAAAGATCACTACTAGGCTAAGTTGCCTAAAAGCAAAGGCCCTTGTTATCGAGATAATAAGGAATAGGGCTTATGTGTATTCTTAGCGCATAGAGCCATAGAAGCGATATGCAGTAAGAAAGTAGTCTATTTGGTACCTTTAACGGGTTGGCTTGGTGTACATTGGCATGGTATAAGTGTTATATGACGATCAATGACTACCATTAAATACCAACTTCCTCGAAGGTCACCGCATCAACGTCACCCCCAGCATTCTTACAGCTGAATCCAACAGAAACACTGAGATAGCCATACTGGTCCAGTTTATCCTGCGAAAGTGAACAGATAATATCGAGAGATGCCCATTGATTCACAGCATCGTCGGCGCTGACTGTATTAGAGCCACCTATGACGGGCACAATGCTACTCGGGTCTCCATAGTAGCAGCCAACAGCCATTGCATTGCACCCGTCGGCGCGCTGGCTAACGGTCGCTTGGTCGACGCGGAGCCAAGCAGCGAGTTTATAGCTGCCTGCTTTGAGAAGCGACTTGTCGATCTTTTGGTTGACTCGGTTGTTGACTGACTCGTTGTCATCGGACTCTCCGAATTGAAGGCGGGCGTAGGCTGGACCTTCGTAGGGCGAGGAGGAGCCAAGCTGGATGGGTTCGTTGTCTGATAGCCAGGGGTTTACTGTTCCTAGATCGAAGTTGCCGTTGATGAGGAGTTCTGTTGGCTCTGCTTCGGCGGTTGTAGTGGTTGTAGCGGTCTCGGCTACGGTCGTTGTGCCTTCGGTGGTGGTTGGCGCTGTAGTAGCCTCACTGCTGGTGACGAGTGTAGTGTCGCTGCTGCCGACTGTCGTGCTCACGCTTATGGCGATAGTCGTTGACGCTTCGCTCACGGACTCGCTCATAGTTGTTCCATCCTGAGTCAGTGTTGTAGTTGTCTCTATCTCAGTTGTCGTTGTGCCCTGAGTAGTGGCGGTACTTGTCTCGATGGTAGCAGATAGGGCAGTAGTAGTGTCGGATACAAAGGTGACGGAAGCAGTTTCAGTGGCAGATGTAGCGATACTCTGGGGCTTACAAGGCCCTGCATTAACAGAAGCTAGCAGCGCTAGGTTTGCAAAGGCAGCTGCAATTAGTTTGTTGGAAACTATCTTGGCAGGCTCTAGAGGCAAAAGGGAAATGACTGTGATGGGTTTGTAAAAGTGAAACAAAAAGGAATAAACAATATGAGGGAAAACAGGGCATTTACCAGTTTTATTTCAGCAGACTGCGAGAAAGTGGCTCAGGGGCATAAAGATAACTATTGGCGACCTAGCCTGTGGCATTCGATAGCGCCCCGATAGCGTTGAAATCCCCCCTTGTGTGGACCAATGAGATTACCAGCTTCATGGCGGGCTTTATGATTGAAATAAGAAATTGACTTAAAAAGTAAGCTTGTAATAGGTAGTGTTTACATCTTTGTTCGTATTCTGCCTAGCTTTGCAGTAAATCATTGAACAGGGCGGAAGCTAATTAAAAGGATCTGCATGTTAGCATACCCATTATCCACCTGCTATCTTACTTTGAGCTGAAGATACCGCTCTAGTTCTTCATCAGTTCACCAAATAATCCCTTGTAACCATTCTGCTCCAGGTACAGTCGGAATTGAGCATCTTCGCTCTCGAGCTCCTTGTCCTTATCCGGGATGAGAAACCACGCAACAAGACCACCCACAGCAGCAAAGGCAGCTCCAATGAGAAACACAGCCTGGATACCTTGCTGTTTATCGGAGAAAGAGTCCTGAATGGGCGAAAATACCTGTGTCCCAATTGCTGCACCAGCCTTGCCCACGGCTGCCGCGAAGCCTAAGAAGTGCCCTCGAAGAGGTGTTGGGAAAGACTCTGCAGCACATAGAAACGTGGCCACCTGTTTTGATATCAGTAAATAGCCAAGTTGCGCTTCCATACTTGGTACGTACGCCAGGACCCATCTCTCCGAGTGCATTGAATATGCCGTATAGCACGATGAACAAGGGAAACACGGACTGGATCGGAGAAAGCGCGCCACCGATGATAAAGCCTAGGATCGTCCACCCAAGAAAGCCCAGAGTCATGGTTTGTCTACGGCCAATACGATCCATGAGAAGTCCTCCAACGACGCAGCCGGGGAGGTAAAAGCAGTTCACCACTGTACCGAAACCAATGTTCTGCTGCAGGGTGTCCTTGGGATTCAAAGTGGCGATGATTGTCGAGCTGAAAATTCCAAAAGGGTATGTCTGTAACCGGTATCAGAAAACTTCTGAAACTTGGACGTGACTCATTGAATCAAGTTATCAGCCGTATACTCACCACAAAATCGTAGAAGAACCAGGCCAAGGATGTTCCAAGCATAGGCTTCCAATATCTCTTGATCACGAGCAGGTATGGTATATCCTGCTTGATCGCATGCTTCTTGTACTGCGTCGAGTCAAACTGACGAAGTCGAAGGAACAGAAGAGCTACTGGTAGGATAAATCCAATACCGAAGTTGACACGCCAGACACCATCGCCAACATGTTGATGGTAGGCTGCGAGCACGATCAATGCGACTACACCTGCCATAACAAATCCAAGATCGATAGAAAAATCTGTTGCAGCGGCGACCAGGAATCCACGTCGGCGTCTCACAAACGAGGTCTCGTCTGAAGCTTCAGTACTTCCTGTACCACAAGTAGGATATTCACCTGCCAAAGCCATCAGTCAAATTCTTTTCTCAAATCAAGTCCCTTTTCTTCACTTACCACCAGCACCAAAACCTGCAACACCTCTCCCGACAATCATCATCCAAAACATGCCCAGCTCAGTCTTGCCATGCGCTGCAGTTGCAAGTATGATACCCAACACCAAGAACAAGGTAGCAAACACAATACCAGTCCGTCTACCAAGTCTATCAATGGCATAGCCAAAGAAGAGCATCCCGAGGACCTCGCCGATGAGAAATGCATTGGAAAGTCGAGTCTTGATCGAGCTGGAGAAACTGTCGGGGTATAACTCAGCAAAGACCGGATTCATGTATCCTATGATCTGCGCGTTGTATCCATCAGAGAATAGAGCCAGGCCACTTGTCAGGATTGCTGTGATGGCTGACGTGCGAGACTTGGTAGGGATTTCAACATCTGTGGTGTTGACATTGGTCTCGTTTTTGAAGGATTCATCGTCTTGGTTGCTCTTTGGAGCAGGCATCTCTGGAGAAGCTTTGCTATCCATGATACTGATCTTGAAACAGGTAGTATTGGAATGATTAAGAAGCCTCTATCCGAAAACATACTCGAGAAACTCTTCACTTATATGGATATGAGTTAGACTAAGGATATTCTCGCTTTGCAACACCCTCCTTCTTGCCTAGTTTCAAACATTTCTGGTCAAAGACAGACTCTTGCGTGCCTTGATCATGGTCCGTTATTGGATGTTCATGTGAAATTCTTTATCTTGTTCAATATCCAGTAGCTCAGTGAGTGCACGTGGGCAGTGTTGCTAGATTTGGTTGGATTTGATGAACTTCATAATGCCAAAGGGTTGCCGATACTCCGAGGAGGACTTGACGTCTACCCTCGTGTGCGTCTCCATGTTTTGGGACTGCAAGCCCTTCCTAATTCCCGTCTGCTCACACTAGGCCTTCGCTTTGGCCTTTTGGGTCTGATCCAAAGTGGGCCATGCTACTGTAGCAAGTCGAATGCAGGCTCAAAACAGTATTAGTCTCGGTTACTTGGCATGCTACACTGGCATTTTTGTCTTTTTCTCTAGGTCCATGCTGTAATGGCCCTGTTTCATTGCTTGGGAAAAAATCCCGTAGTTGGAGACTAATGCAGCTAGTGAGCGATAGCCGACAGACTTCGATATCTTATCTCGAGCCGAGTAGCGAGCAACGCATGGATGAGAGCGAATGAGAATGAGCGTGGACCTCACGAGACATATCATATCTTGTAACTTGGAGACCAGAAGTTTTAGAATATCTCAAAAAATATAATTATCGATGATGCCAAGTCAAACCGATCAATTCACTACATGCACCTGACACCTCAAGGATTTGTTATTCCCATTCACACTTTTTGCTTATACTCATTAAGCATAACCTTTCAACATGGTGGTCACCGATGATCAGATCGACTTCGTTAAGAAGAACGGCTACCTAATTGTCCGCGACTTACTGCAGCCTGAGCAAGTCAAAGACCTGCAATCATGGGCCGAGGAAGTTCGAAACTGGAAACCCACTCAAGATTCGGAATTCATGCCCTACGAGGTTTGAGATACCCTGAAAGCGACATGGCTCAGGGAACTAAAGCTAATGTGGATCAGGAGGTCAATGACAAAGGCCAGACTGTTCTCTGTCGAACTGAGAACTTTGCCGACTGCCACAATGGATTCAGCAATCTGCTTCGAAGCCCAAAGTTGCTTGGTCTTCTGAACGATCTTGCGGAGGAACCTATGCTTTTGTTTAAGGAGAAGATTAATTACAAACTCTCTGGAAGCGGTAAGATGCCCTCTACTTGATACGTTCATATCCTTGCCTGAAACTGATATTTTAATAGGCGGATTCGCACCTCACATTGATGCTGTTGCCTACACACATATCAAGGATGTGAAGCACCTTACAATTCTACTGAGTGTTGATCCTTCCAATATCCGCAATGGAGGGCTGGAAGTTGTTGATGGCAGCCATGAAATGGATGTTCCTATCAACAAGGCCACCAACTGCATTGAGTCGACTTGGGTTGACTCTCAAACTTGGACTCCTGTTGAACTAGAAGCTGGTAAGTCGCCCATGTTCTATATATGCAGTACCTAGAACTGACAAATTCTCAGGCGAGCTGCTCGTCTTCACTTCCTACCTGGCTCACCGCAGTGGTGCCAACAAGAGTAGCTCAGACCGCAAGGCTATCTATGCAACTTACAATCGTGCTTGCGAGGGGGATCTGCGTCAGGGATACTACGAGCACAGGAAGCAGGAGTGGCCGGCTACGCATATGCGAAAGGCTGGGAAGTCTTATGAAGCGGGAGCGTTGACGTATGGCTTTGGATCACCTATGCTTAGTGTCCATGCTGGGAGGCAAGTCACATTTTAGTAACTATATCTTGTACAGACAAGACCGGTTGTTATCCTGCTCGGTTTTAATTTACGTTTGTTTTTGAAGCACTATCTATTCCTCTGTCCGATGCTCACTCCGGTCATGCGTCGTAAAATTAAAGGCCGAACATATAGGGAGAAGACTTAGTCGCAGTCCCTGATGCTACTTAGTAAATTCTGGTATCTTAACGCGATACCATACCTGTGTGGCGTTGCCTGCAGGCCCATAACACCCTGAACAATGGTATCCACCCGATAATCGTATCAATGAGCTCGACGTTTTGCTGCCCTAAAGATCTTAGCGCTGTCACAGCGTAGAGTGCGCTAAATGACAAACGGCTAGGTTGGTGCTAGACCTGTCTTGCCCCACTCCAAGCGACAAGCGAGAGCCGACAGCCGAAAATCTTGAGAACTTCGCAGATACGGAACGCAGGGGCCATCATTGGCTCAAAATCCGTTGATTAGGCATGGCCAATGCATAGGTTATGAATGGCCAGTCGACTTACATAGTAGTTCTTGTGAAAATACAATGATTCATGTGGAAGTCTATAACTTGGACTTGTTTTCCACTATACCAACCTTGCAATTCAACGTATTGATCATCATCATTTGAAAGTCTACACAGCCAACGCAGCCATGGAACTTCCAACAGTCCCAACGCCATCCTCCGTGGCTGAGTACGTTATATCTGTTCTCCAAGCTTCTGAAAACACACCCTACATTGGAGAACCCATTTCTCAACTCCAACATTCTCTCCAGTGCGCTGCTCAAGCTGCCTCCGCTTCACCACGAGTGGATGAAGCTACTCAAATCGCTGCATTACTTCACGATATCGGTCAATATGCCCCAGCCAAAGACCTCCGCAAACTCACCAGCGGAGAAGCCAAAAACCTCAGCGGACAAGCAACGGGCACAAGCGTCGGTAGAGTCGGACACGAGACACTGGGTGCACAATTCGTCCTTGCGCTAGGCTTTTCTGAGAAGGTTGCGCGTTTGGTGGAATCACATGTTGCTGCCAAGCGGTATTTGTGCGCAGTTGATGAAGGGTATATGAGTAAGCTTTCAGATGCGAGTAAGAAGAGTCTTGCTTACCAGGGCGGGCCGATGATCAATGACGAGAGGGATGAGTTCGGTGCTGATGAGTGGTGTAAGGAGATGTGCCAATTGAGGGTTTGGGATGATGAAGCCAAGATCGAGGGGCTTGAGGTCAGGGACTTGGAGAGCTGGAGACCGGCGTTGGAGCGGCAATTAGGAGCAAGACAGGGCAATATGATTTAGATATAGGAGGTATGTGCAGTATTTAGATATTAACTCATATATACAATTTACGTTAATAAGAAATTAAAGCAATAGCTTAATATACTATACTATTATTTTAGTTTATAATAATATAGTTAATAAGTAAGCAATATA
>JACCKW010000180.1:0-36837 GCA_013623355.1 Fusarium bactridioides | reverse complement strand
CTTATATTCTTCATCGGTAATCGATATCCTCTCCTTTTTACTTTTACATACAGGCACGGCAGTGCGAGAGTCTTTACCCGACGGTGAAGCACTTCCGGAAATTTATAAAAAACAGATCAGAGTACTTTCTTAATAGAAAGAATAAAAAGTGATATGGAAATAACTGGAAATCGTAGGCTGAGTCCACTTGCAGACCTCGGCAAAGCTCGGTCATGCGCTTCACCTTTTTTTCCTTGGCTATTGTTTTATTTCTCCCCTTGACGAGCGGACGATGGCCGTTTGGAGAGGGTGTGAGTCTTGGTCAGAGGTGTGTGAATAGAATCAGAGAGCTGTGGGGGATGGTAATTGGTGGTAGCTACCGTTGAAGTGATGACAGAGAACCAATGATTCACAGAGAGTCCCTGCTTGGAGCTCGTGATCATAAATACGTAAATCCTCCCTGGGCTGGGGCTGCCATGATACATACTATACTATACATACATACAGTACATACATACGGCTCTGCCCTTTCTCCTCACGAATAAAGTTGATTCTCTAGGGGAACGGGGAGAAGACCCCGCAATATCACAAGCTCGGCTACCCGTCGGTAAAAGAGCATCGACGTCACTTACAGCCAAGCCAATCTCTCACCGAGCTCGCTCTCGCAAATTGAGTCATCTCAAGCTCGTGATCACCAAACTTATCTCCTTCAGGACTTTTTTACTGTTGTAGCATGTGCGTGCCACTCACTCTTGTAAGAAGCAGTCAGCCAGAGGCTCGTTGTTCTCGGCCGCATGGAATGATGCTCTGAACCCTGGTCCTCCATCTGCCCGGACCACTCGCTCACTGGTGGGGCATTGACTCTCGGTCTAAAGAAACCCAGAGCTGAGGACCGACGTCAGAGTTTGTGGAATATTTTGTGAGAGTGAGAGTTTCTTGTGTTGGTTCTGGAAGGGGTTTAGGGGAGTTGCATGTGAGAGACGATGGGACGGCATCTGGGAGAGAGGGTGTGAAGGCATGAATCTACATGCCATGATGAGAATACGTTTTGGTGATTAACTATACAGCTTCATGAACATGTATTTTTAACAGATCTTATTACAAACAGGGCAATGAAATACCCAATAATACCATAATCCATAATCACACAAATCACACCTTTGAATGCCGTGTCTTCAGCCAATTCATCGCCAAGGCATCCTCCGAGGTCTTCCATTCTCACCCCCAATCCCGTTCCCGTCCATTCCCCAACTCCAACTTATTTTTCCCCGTAATCTAGTTCCTAGTTCACAATGTGGGGTTCTCCGGACTTCAATCATAACCTTTTGAGGTGTGTGAGTATTATTAGACCCTCTACTAGACTCGGTCCATCGCCGACATGGATCTGCTCTACTCTTTCGATTCTCTTTAAATTGTTTCCTCCTCCTCCGATTTCCGCTCCTGTTTCTCTTCTCTCCTCTTAGTCCTCTCTTTCACTTTTCCGTCCCTTGCTCTCTGTCTCTGTCTCGTCTGTTCCTATTGTCCTTCGAAGCTACTCTTAGACTAAGTAAATAAAACCATCCACCGATCCGAACCTCGGCTCTACGAACTCGGCGCAAACCTCTCGGATCTTGAAATAGTTGTTGCTTGTCTCGGCGCAAGATTGACCGAGAGATCAATTCTGTCGCAATGGCTTCAAAGAATGGAAATGGAAAGAAACAGCCGCCCTCAGCGGCTGTCAACCTCATTGGTATGTCGCAGCCAAAGAAAATGATTCTTGGGGACCAATTCTCCATGCGCAAATGTACAGAAGCTAACATGAGTCGTAGCTGGTGGTGGTGCTGGTATGATGGAAGCTCTCGCATGTCATCCCCTCGGTAAGCTCCAGTCGCAAACCCCAAAAAGAAATCTCACAGCCAAAGAAAAAGTGATTAACATGTGAAATAATAAAAAAGACACAATCAAAGTCCGCATGCAACTCTCAAGGCGCGGGCGCCAACCAGGTGCCCCCAAGCGCGGCTTCATCAAGACCGGCGCAGCCATCATCGCAAAGGAGACACCCCTCGGTCTCTACAAGGGTCTCGGCGCCGTCCTCACAGGCATCGTGCCAAAGATGGCCATCCGCTTCACGTCCTTTGAGTGGTACAAGCAGATCCTCGCTGATCCAACAACCGGCGTCGTCTCTGGAAAGGCTACCTTCATCGCCGGTCTGTCAGCCGGTGTCACAGAAGCCGTCGCCGTCGTCACGCCCATGGAGGTCATCAAGATTCGTCTCCAGGCGCAACACCACTCCATGGCGGATCCTCTCGACGTCCCCAAGTATCGCAATGCTGCGCATGCGCTGTACACTGTTGTCAAGGAGGAGGGCTTCGGCGCGCTGTACCGCGGTGTGAGCTTGACGGCGTTGAGGCAGGGTTCTAACCAGGCTGTCAACTTTACTGCTTACAGCTACTTTAAGGATTGGTTGAAGCAGTGGCAGCCTCAGTATGAGAACACAAACCTGCCCAACTGGCAAACTACTCTTATCGGTCTTGTTTCTGGTGCTATGGGTCCTATGAGCAACGCTCCTATCGATACTATCAAGACTCGTCTGCAAAAGGCTACTGCTGAGCCTGGAGTCAGCGCCTGGACACGTATTACTCGAATTGCTGGAGATATGTTCAAGTGAGTCACACATTTCAGCGCGAGAAAGATTTATATACTGACTCTTCACAGGCAAGAAGGAATTCACGCTTTCTACAAGGGTATCACCCCTCGAATCATGCGTGTCGCCCCTGGTCAAGCCGTCACCTTTACCGTCTACGAGTTCCTCAAGGATAAGCTAGAAAAGAGCAACATTTCCCTAGTCGGAGGCAAGTACGAGGAATGAAGCAGTGGCAACAGACCACGAAATCACCATCATCAACTGAAGCTCTTTGTCGGTGATCCCTTTTACCCAGAAGGACGAACCACGAGAACGCCATCAAACATATACCTTGGAAGCCGCTTTAGATCGTCTCAGTTTCTAATCAGTTCACAGTGCAAGTTGCTGTGAAGGAGGCTGAAGAGTCGATCTAAGATGGCAAGATGAGAGGATAGGACAGAAAGAAAAAGAAGGATGAAGAGCATAGAGAGGGAATAAGTATACCATGCATTGGAGTGAAGGGCGGCTGGGTTCTTATTGCGTGCATGCATCTTGGATAAATACCAGCATTTGTAGCTTGGGCAATTGACTTCTTTTGTGTATCAATCTCAACGTTTATCTAACCCCCGTTTCAAACTGTAGCCGCTGAAAAAAGAGCACGAGTAATCTGAACGTTTCACCGTACTGACTGACTCAGATCTCACGAACTCAGATTCATCGACCAGGCCGCTTGGGTCGGCTAAAGCCCTGTCGGGCCGCAACCTTGGGATGCAAATCCTCCAAAACCGACTGCTCGGTGATCTCACTAGGCTCCTCCACCTCAAACTTCTTCTCAAGCTTAAGACCAGCCTCCCGCTCAGCGACCTCCAGGACGGATCGCTTCATCAGGGGGTACATCATTCGGAACTTGATGGACTTGTTTCCGGGTGTTGACGGGCAGGTGTAGAAGAACAGAATGGGGCTCGACTCGGCGCCGTTGTGTGTGTGAGCGTAGCGGTAGAAGGTGAACCGCGGCTCAGTTGAGGAGATGGCCTGCGTCAGTTCTGCAATCCCACTTGGAGTGGGTGCCTCGGGGACGAGCTCCACCACCTCGGTATCGGGGTTGATTTTCTATAGAGGGGTTAGTTTATGTGGGATCAGTTCATGGTTCAAGTACTTGCCAGCATTGTCACGATTCGACCTCCGTCCTGACCAATTTCCTTCAGAGCAGCAACAGCGTCTTCAGAGATGGGCATAGCAAAGTTCTTGCTCAGATGAATCTCCTTGTGGCCTGTTCCTGATCCCGCCTCTTGTTCCGCACGCTTGACCTCGCCCAATTGCTGCTCCTCTTCGGTGAGCGGTGCATCCAGCTTATTATGCGCATCGTGCTTCTCGAAGCCCTTCACGCTCAATTCCTCGGCTGTCGTAGCAAATATGGTCTCTCGGAAATGTTCTGTTCCCAGCTCACGCACAAAGGTCAAGCGTGTTGAGGCGAATAGCATCTTCTGGCGCACCTTCGCTGAGTCGGGGACGTAGGTGATAGCTAGGAATCGAGGAGCGGTGTCATAGCGACGGAGGATAATGTAGAGCGCAGCATCAGGCTTGAGGTGAGGCTCGAGGCCAGAGAGGTTATCGGAGAATGAGCTTGACTTTGAAGGGATCGTAGCAACGGGGACCAGAGCCTCTTTCTCAATGGTTGCGAGGAGACCAAAGGTATCGTCCGACGACAGCAACGAGTTGAACTGGTCCTGCAGCTCCTGAGAGGCTACGATTGTTAGCAGAAGTCCACCGCTAGAGTCTCTGTAGTCTTACCTGATATTCCGGACTGCATCTTGCCTATCTCATGGGTTGTAGGTGTAGGTATCGATGTTGTCTAGGGTTGCTCCGTCGTCAGCTCTACCCCGCCACTTTCCCCTGCGTTGGCACTCGGAGCTCCAGTGGGGCCGCCATTCATGCATTGATTTACGTCAGTCTCGATTTGCTTACCCTACATTCGTCAAACCACTCTGTTACAAGACGTCTTTGGAGCATACTAGGGGGGGAAGAAAAGGTAGGGCCTCAATTTTAAATAGACACTTGGGTAACTTAGGTAGCATAGGCTTCGGATACCTTTGCTAAGTTTATTCTAACACCTTACAATATCAGGGTCTGAGGGTCTCTTATTCCCCGAGAGTGTAGCATATACGAACGAGAGGGCTTTGGCTAATATTTGGCCAGAGAAGAATCATAGTTTAAGATCTCTAGTCGTAGTAAGATCTAGTCCGAAATTCGTCCTACGTTGAAGTTCAACTCCAGTATCTGTGGTTCGAAGTAAAAAGGAACGCATAATCACGATTAGGTTGACTGCCACAGCAGAGTCGGATTTGAACAAATGTTTTAAACAGCCTTAGAAGCCGTGCATTCTTTTCTCCTCACATTAAAATATTGTACACTGTTGACCTAGACGGCCCCAAGATTGCTTGACATCAACCACAATACCATCCAGCTACCTAGACATTGTTTCCCTCTGGTGCTTCTAAGAGCATATGAACGCGAAGTCGGATTGTTATACCTCATCGCTAAATAGCCCTGATGACCTTGAACAGAAGAGTGCCAATTGTGAGCAGCATCGAGATCTCAGAGCGGCTCGACTCTGACACAGCCACCCGGCTTGGTGCCACGGAGGGTAGAGAGCCTGTCTCTGTCACCAAAGTCTCACTTGTGGAAGGCTCTGTTCGAGACTTGGGTGGAATTCCAGGCACCTCTGTCGTAGAGTCTGGGGCACTCGCTGCTGGGGCCAACGGGAATACACTTGAAGGCAGCGTGAGAGTAGACGGGAAGTCGATGGTCGACTGTGGAGGTGACTGCCCAGGCTGATCGGGTGAGGTGACAGGAGGATCAGATGGAATGGATGTCGACGATGGGGGAGTGTCCGATGTCAGAGGGGGTTGCTGAACGACTTCACTCTGAGAAAGGGGAACGCCTGGCAGAGGAGACGACGTAGCCACAGGGAGTGCGTCAGAAGCAAATGATGCCTGTGGAGCCACGGAGGCAGGGACAGCATTGATAGACATAGGCTGGTTCAACGGGTTCTCTAGCTGAGGCACAGGTTCGGAAGCTTGAAGCTCAGCCGGTTCGATGATGAACAAGTTCGAGATGCTGGGAGTGCCCTTGGGGCAGATCCCACCGCACATGGGAGAGTTTGGGTCTTGAGTACACGGGTAGTTGCAAGAGTGTTCGTCGACCGACTTGATAGCGTTGGCATCATCTCCGCAACGACAAGCACTGGAAATGTTAGACTTGCTTTGATGACCATGCAACAACTTACTCAGGAGACACCGCGGCAAACATGTGGCCAGCGCAAGCGGCCTGGCATGCTTCAGGAGTCAAGATACCGTTGGGAAGCAGGACTGGGTTGCTGAAGCCCGCAGCGTCAACAGTGGCACAGCCCCAATACTTAAACTGCTCTCCATAAGATGTTTGGCCAAGGGCAGCCGTGACGCCAAAGGCAGCGATCAATAGATGAGAAAGCATGATGAGATGAAGTAGAACACGGATGAAAGTGAGGAACAAATGAGAGGAGTTTCGCGGTTCAAGTTTATGGCGAGGGGATATTGGCCTGAAGAAGATGGAAAGAAAAATTGATGGAGGAAGAAGAATGATATGAAGTGAGGAAGGACGTTGAGGGCGTGGTCTGCGCGTGGTTCGGGAAGGAGGTTCAATTCTGATACCTAAGGGCAGGAGCCGTGGCCGCTCCTACCTTGCGTCGCTGCCAAACTCCATCTTGACCCAAACATCAACTCCAAAAACACCATCTAATATCAATATTCTCCAGTCCCGTCCATTCGAAGGCCTTCTGCCTATCTCAAACACCCGCCTTTTCGAACATGGAATTGACTTTTCTGCCCACGCCTAATTATCATAATTGAATGTTGTGGACTTTCTACGGCCTGATGCTGTGCCCTCAGCTGGAGTGTCAGACATAGGGAAATCGCCATCCACCGAGGGTTCGCGTCCCAATGTCGCCGGACTGCTGGCCGTTTGCGATGCTTCTGGAGAAGCCACCCCAAGGCCTCTCTAATTTCCAGTCGGGGCTGGCGCTGCTGGTGCTGTCAACGCCGCTTCTCCTTGAGCTTCCCATGTGCCACCATTCTTCTCCGCAAGCTCTCGCATGGCATTCGCGTCAATCTTGTTGAAAAGAGTAGTGATTTCCGCAACGTCGCGATCAATTTGCTGCTCCTTCTCTTTGCGATGTTCATCAGCTCTGTCGACAGGCCCAAACACCCAGAGCTCTTTGATTGTGCGAGTCAGAGCAAGTAGTTCCTTGATGCTCTCGTACTGTTCCGTGTCAATGACGATGCTTCGAGGACGCGCTGTAAAACTTACCAGTTCGTCAAACTTTCTTTGCGTCCTTAGGCCAGCGGCTGCCATTGTATCGGGGTCTCTGTAGTTTAGCTTGTTGGCCTGGGCCTCGTAGTCGCCTTGTTTTTCCTTGTCCATGCCATTTACAGTGACGCAATTCATCAAATCGCGGTAGGACCTGAGGATCTCGGAGATGATTTTCTGATGTTTATCTGAGCGATGTTAGCAATGTGATAATATTCGGACAAGAAGATCTTACCCATCAAATTCGTGGGAGTTGATGTATCCATCTTGAAATATGTGCTCTGGATATTATTGTCACTTGAGAGAATCAGAGACTTGTAATGATTTGACGGATTATTATAAGTGTGATGTTAGTGAAGCTATGAATCTGTTGTTAAAGGTGAGCTTTGACAGTAGCTTCAGGTTGAGCTTGAAAGAAGTGGGGGTGGGGCTTCAATTCCGAGGTGGGGGGCCGAGCTTCTTTTACGAGAGCGAAAGATTCAGAATAGGAAACATGGATGATGATTTATATATAGACCATGGCTAGGGGAGAAAAGAAAACTTAGGACCTGAATCCTAAATGATAAAAAGACTTTTAGGTAACTTAGTATACCTTTTACCAAGTGTACCCTGATACCTTTATTCAGGTCTGATATTTTCTCGCTCCCTGAGGCCAGGGAAAGACAGAATAGGAAACACATTTTGGTCCATGTCTATTTGAGACCGGTTCAAAAAATACCATAGATGCTATCAAATGGTGTGCCAAATTGATTCCGTATCTTTTATCTCCAGCCCCGAGCTCTGAGCCAACAGTATAGTACATACGTTTGGAATGTGACATTAGTAGCTTCATGTGTTAACGCGAACTCTAATTTGCATGACCTTTCAATGCAAATGCTGTCCTCAGGGGGCAGGAAAACGTATACCTCTCTTACGATAAGGTCAAGTACCCAAAGTTTGCAGAACCAGTAGGCCTTAAGTTGGTCATTTTTGTTATCTACAATGAAGGTCCTTGGCATATGTATCATTTGAATAGTCTTTTTAATTAATCCGTGATGATGTTACAGAAACTCTACTTGGTGCAGACATAACAGATTGCCCAACCCAATCCTAGACGCCCATCCCATAACCAATAATTCCAGAAACCCAGAAGTAAGGAATACTGCGCTTCCCTTGCGTCGAAACACTTCCCATGAACGGCCCCAAATTAAACATGCAGTGTAGACTTTCGAGAAAACCCCCATCATTCGTAAAATCCCTTAGGCGATGCGGATCCATTATATTTGTCCCTCCTTTATTTATGGCTGTCCCTTCCATCCACGGTTCTCTCCCTTCCAACCGAGCTGGGGCCAACCCTTGGGAAGGGTTGAGAAGGGAGGGAGTGTGTATTGGCCTTCACACTTATCTGCCTCGCACTTTAGATCGCACATGCCATAGTTCTGGCAATAACAATCGGCGGCGTTTGGACAATTGACTGCGGGTTTGCCAAAGATAACTGCGAAAAGTTAGTTTATCGGTGAGTAACTGTATGTGGGTATTGAACGTACTGTGCCATGAGTACTCCAGAACTCTGCCGCTGAGGTCATCTCCCAAGGCAGATACAATCAGCCACTCACGAAATCGCACATACTCTGCGCGAGGACGCAAATGAATGGTCTCACGGCGAACAGCAAATTGTGAGCAGCAAGTGACACCGACCTCCTCAGGAATCTCAAGACTGGGAAATAGCTCCTGGAAAGCGGCCTTGTAAACATGGCGGGCGTGAATAGGTTCGCCCTCTTTAGCAGGAGCTTCGTCCTTGATAGGCCGAATCTCAGCAGGACAACCAAGGACCCAGACACATCGCAAGTTGGCATAGCCGACCTTCTTTAGGTTGTCGAAACGGAAGTTTTGGAGGAGAGGGAGAGCATCGTAGTCGGGATTATCGTTGTGCCATTGGAAGCGCTCGGCGTGGTGGAAGACAACGTTGCCGGGCAAGGAGTCGTATCGATCAATGATGTAGCTGCAGGCAGAAATATCAGCACCAGGAATACAGAACAGGAGACAAAAAGACATACGTCAGGAAGACCATGGCCTCGCGACCCTTGTTTGTGGGCACAGTCAGCTTGGCCTTGTTGTCGTCGACCACGTAGATGTTCTTCTTCCATTCAGGGAGATATTCATCAAGCCACGAAACATTTTCATGCTTCATACTTGCGACCACCATCTCGACATCGTGGTCGCCCAGGGCCATATGAGAGTAGTCATTTCTATGTTTTCGCGCCGGCGTACTCGAGGGTAAAAAAGTGTCGCGGAAGAAGTAGATAAAGAAGACGAAGAAGACAAATGCGCCGACAGTGTTGGCGCGATTCGTGCGCTGTCGAGGACTCCAATGACCAGCCATGATGAAACAATGGCGGTCGAGATGGGCGCACGGAAAAGGCAGATTTCGAAAAGGCAATGGGCGTTTTGAACGGCGACGGGGGATAAATGAGCGTCGAAAGGGTCGGAGTTTGAAGCAAGGGTTGACAATACTCGAGGTTTGGTGGTCAGGCACTTTGTTCTTAGGGGGTCTTGAAGATTATCCCTTGACTGGGATGGGGTTGACTGGAGCTCGCCCTTCAATGGGATGGCTTTGGGGCTGTCAGAGCCAGACCCTTCAAAGCCGCAGTGGCTTGGCCGCATCTGGTGGATCGTCTCCATTGGATCCCCTGCGTTAGTGCATATAGCGAGCCACTGGCTTCTTCAACATTGGAGATCAGGAACTGGTTCTTCTTCGTTTGCATCATTGACGTGGCCAGGAATGGAGTCAGTGTTGATCATGATACACATTCAGTAATTACACTCGTAACGGCCAGGCAAGAAAGTTAACCTTTCAGGTGTGACGGGTAGCAAACCGATCAAGCTTATCACCACAGCGCTCAGAAATTGGACCACTACGAATGGAAGCTTCAAAGCCACCATACCAAGCTCAATACCTCAATGTATGATAAGCTTCGGCAATTGCTGCTTTAAGCCATAAGAGACATTGTACATAATTGATAGCTCGTGTTAACAAAATTTGAAAAGCGCGTAGGGTAAGCACGAATAAAAACCCTTAACAGCTGCTGGGAACCGATTTGTTCAGCCAGAGTCCGCGTGTGTGTTTTCTGCTTGAGCTGCCACTCAGCCCTACGATCGTGATCACCAACTTCTGGTTAGTCTCCCAAGCGCATAGAGCTCGGCGATCTCGCAACATCAAACAGGACATCAGGCCGTGCACTCAGAACGGCTCTGCAGAGCTATGTGTTGAGATGAACAAAACGCCACTTAGGATGCTCGCAACAGAGACAAACTAGCAACAAGATCGCTCGCACATCTCAGCAGGCGAGGCAGCAAGACTCAGTGACACAATGAGTCACGAAGCACACGCCCTTCTGATGGTATGGGCTCCCGTTGAGCTTTCTGGGCACAAAGCCTCGCGAAACGAGTATCTCAGCCTGGGCATTGCAGGGCCAAGTCCTTCTAGGTCTCCATCACCTCTACGCTGATGAAATTTATACCTTAAGTTAAGCGGGCAACATAATGGCCCCCAATGCTTTTGCAAACTATTCCAACCGGCTGCATATTGGCTTTGTCTAAGTTGTTTAGATGGATCCTGTTCCTGCAACACCAGCTGCTAGCCTCGAGTGTTCATGCCATTAAACCCAAATTCTATGGGTCTTCGATTGACATTTACAGACTGAAGCCGCCCCCATCTAACCCCGCGAATCTGCAGAGAATGATCACCTGAAGCGAGCAACAGTCGTGGCCTTCGGATACCCTATCCTGTGGCTTCATCCGCCTGCTTGGCGTCTTGAAGTGATCAGTAAAGATGATCGCAGTCGAACGAAAGAGCTGTGCCGATGCAAATAGCTGGAAATAAACCAATAAATCCAGAGTACAATTAAGTGTTTTGAGCATGCTCGAAGCAAGGGAAGAACAGAACGAATGCCCGCGAAATACGGTTGCTAGTAGGATTGCCAAAGGACAAGTCCTCATCATAGTATAAGCAACCATGTCTGATCCTTCAAGCTCAAAGCATCTTTACGCAGCCGAAGTGACTAAATTGAGGCTTAGAGGATAGTGCCTGGTTCATCTCCGCCTTCTCAGGCCTCGGCTACATGTGCAGCAATCCATCAATGTTCCGTAAATGAGAAGAAATATCATCGTATCCCGGGGCTCTGCCGATTCGCAGCCTCCCCAAGTCCAATTTCCTGCAAACTCATCCTGTCTCAGCTAGTGCTTATTACGAAGCCGTAGCATTGACCAATCCGATATCCATGTAATTCTCCGCGCCCATTTCCAGACTAATTTGCCCTAATGTGGAAGGGAAGGGTTTGAGGCTGATGATGAAACGACAACACCAGTCTCATCTTTTTAGTTAGGGAACTCAAACGACGGTGAAAAGTATCGGATCTGGGGAAGAAACTTCGTAGCACCGAAGGGAACTTCAGGTGAGTTTTTGGAAACATTCGTTTTTCTTCATGAAACTCAATTGCAGGTGACAGGGCACGGTTACGGGGTCCAAGAAAGTCCGAGTTCGCAATGGTCTCCTCTTTCGCGAGATCAATATCGCCAAGGTATTCAGGACTCGTGTATCGAATGAAAGCCCTAGCTATGACCCATCTCAGGATGCAGTAAGACCAAACATGACAATAAGATGATTTGTGTCCTGGGTTAAAGTGAGTACTGATCATAATTTGCCCATATTTTCTAGGTGATCCTTCGCGGAAAATACGGAGCATGCATTATACTCGATATGAATCACGGCAGGCTTCAACTATTAGTGACACTTCAGCTAGCTGCTGACCGCATGTTGATGAGGCATGAACCTTGCCATGTCACGATCCTTGCTTGACAACACGGGGGCTAAACATGGGTCCTCTCTGTTCCCTTTTTCGACATCGCCTCACATCGGATTCACTTGATGAGGTGAACAGCCATGCATCCGCGCATCAATGGCTGCAGAAAGGCGACCTGCAGTGGCAATGAACTCGAAAGTTATATCCCAACAGGAAAAATCACGCGGAAGAGGCTTTTCTTGTGCACTGCAGCCAAGAATTACGTGCAGACGCTCCTGGGCGTGAATAGGCGAACAATCTTACTTGCATCGACGCGAATTACTAAAAGCCAAGTCACAGAAGAGAGGCTTGGCTTCTGGGGAGACGAGAATATTAAGCTACAATATGGATCAACAGACAGACTCGCCAGAATAAGATCAGAGAAAAAGCTTGGTATTCTAGTGCAACGCGTATCCCGCAGTGGGGACTGGAGATTTTTCCAAGAAATTGCTCCGCAAGGATTTGAGGGCTGTGCTGGACTGTGAAAAACACTGTGTATGGAGGTTGTCGAAATAGTGAAGCGAGAGTTAATCAAACAAAGAAAGGATTACCATATGATCAGAATTATGTATGAGTGATTATGTGCTGGCAATAAAGAAGTCTCTTGTTTTCGATGAAAGGGAGACAAAGGACATGCGGCAACAGTTGAAGATTCAACACCAATGAGGTAACGAATCTCGTATAAATTTAGATGATTCAGCGGAGCCAGCAGAACTTTAGTTACGAGCCTAATTCTACCGCCGTCTCCCTACCTAGTCCGAGAAAGGAGAACAACGGAAGACCGTGAATGTCTCTTGTCGAATGTTGCTCATTGGATCCATATGTTCTTTTGACGTCCGATGGGGGGCTGTGCAGCCTATTTTTTTTCTTCTCGCTCACAGATGCCCCATTTGTTTGGGCAAGGGAGTAAGGCTTTGTTACTCATAGTGAAAGCTTGACCACGTCACGGACCTCCTTTTATAATAACGACCAATCGAGTCATTACATTGACATATTCCTTGAATGTCCTGACTTGCTTTTAGGCGCCCCCTGGTTCAACTAAACGCGGGACTATACTGTAGAGACAGCGCGGTTCAGTGGACGGTTTTTGTTGGACACACGGAAGTGCGAATAAGGTGCCAGGGCTCCAATTAGGTTGCGGCCCCCTGAAACTCGCATGCCATGCCGTTCACCATGATCGATCAGTGTCTCGCCATCCCCTAGAACTTTCGATCGTCTCTTGTGTTGCCCGTTACATAATGCATCGTGACTTGTGCAGTGTCACACACCTGCATCTCTGCTGTCTCAGGACCAGACTTTTGCCGCCGCCCACAAAACGAAGAAGAAAAACCAACAGAGGGTAGCGTGCATTAGAGGGGGCGAGCTGCGTTTCAAAATTCTAGTCGTGCGTTGGTGTTGATGGCCTCGACCAGGTAGCGCTGACGGCTCCTCCTCCTCCCTGGGAGACCGTTATAACTGGAGTCCGGGTACAACAACAACAGCACAGTATGAAAAACTCTCTCCACTAGAAACGACTTACACATGAACTCTTTTAGTGCTTTCGCCCAGGCGGGCCCTGCCGCTGAGACCACAAAATTTAGAAGCGGCTGCGCCGGTGTGGTGGCCACGAACCAATAGGGGAACGAAACGGCAGGACGTTACAGGGGGCTTCTCTCTGGGACCCTGGCTTGCAAGCGTTCCTGAGTGGCGGCGGCATCGAGACCACCTCCACTTAGCCATAGCCATTAGCTCCCAGGTTGTTTGCTGTCGTCCTTGTCCTCCTGGGAATGGATGCTCTCCCGATGGAGATGGATGAGCTTCAATCCCCATATATCACCCAGGAGCGTTCCGTTCATTCAGTCCACTTTCTTTCTTTCCTCTTTCGTGATTCATTAATACCCAGGCCCTCCCCCCGTGCGTGCATCTCCTTCGTCTGGTCTCTTCCTATTCTCACTCTCGTTTGTGATAAACTGATTCCTCCTGATCTTGGCCTTTGCCTTTGAGCATCCTCTCTCTATTTCCTCTCTCATCTTTCTGATCGAACTGAAATTTCCCTTCACCCTTGCACGCCTGCTGGCAGGATACCATATCTCTCATCTCTTGAATAGATCGACATCGAACGCGATAATCGGCATCATGGGCGACAGCTATTCCGCAACCTCTGGCCATACAGCCACCACGGCCGTTAACCGACCAACAATTGACACCAACACTGAAACCCAGGGAAAGCCCCAATCCCCCAACAATGACCCTACGCGTCTTCAAAGTCTCGATACTTCCAATGAGAAGCGCCTGCACAGTCTCGAAATCCCCCTCGACAATGTTCGCTCTCCCCCTTCTCCCGCCGTAGGCGTCAACCCAGCTCTTTTCCGCAAGCAGACCTCTCTCGACATCGATGACTACTTCACCGGCCCTCGTGATATTCAGAAGCACTCAAAATGGCCTCTGGTCATGCAGATGCACGGTTCTATCATGCCCAAGTTGATCATCCCTCTGGTCGCTATTGGCGCCTGGTCGACTGCCATTACACTCATCCACAAGCTGGTCCACGATATTTCTGTTGACTCGGTTCTGCTTACCATTCTGGGTTTCGTCGTCGGTCTCAGTCTGTCGTTCCGATCCTCAACTGCGTACGAACGTTACGCAGAAGGTCGCCGATACTGGGGTATGCTTACCATGGCTTCCCAGACATTGGGCCGTATCTTCTGGATTCACGCCAAGGATGTCCCAGACCAAGACCCTCGCGAGATCATTCTCAAGAAGATTGGCGCGATGAACCTTATTGTTGCTTTCTCAGTTTCTCTCAAGCATGCCCTTCGATTCGAGCCCTACAGTGCCTACCCCGATCTGGAGCATCTCATCGGCCATCTCAACACCTTTGCCAAGGATGCCACTGTCGCTGATCCTGATGGTCCTGCTATCAAGAAGAAGAACATGTTCAAGTCCGTTGGAGAGTACCTTGGTGTGTCGTTTGCCCAGAGCAACCCCCGTAAGGCTCTTAAGAAGACCGACAAGCCTCTCGGCAACCTCCCTCTCGAGATTCTCAACCATCTTGCCATCACCATCGATCGAATGGTCGCTCAGGAGCAACTCCCTGTCCCAATGCAGCAGACTCTTGCTTACAACCATCTCACCATGATGAACGACTGCATGACTGGCTGTGACCGTGTTCTCAACACTCCTCTCCCCATTGCTTACACCATTGCCATCAGCCAGATCACCTTCGTTTATGTCTTTGTCCTGCCCTTCCAGCTTGTCGATAAACTCCAGTATATCACGATTCCGGCTTCTGTTGTCGCCGCTTATATTATTCTCGGACTTCTATTCATCGGCCAAGAAATCGAGAACCCCTTTGGACACGACGTTAATGATCTCCCTCTCGAGATCTATTGCGATCAGATTGCGGCCGATATGGATATCATCGCGTCTCATGATATGCGCGAGCCGGATGCGTTCCTCCTCAGCCACAACAGCATGCCTCTCTACCCTGTTAGCACTGCCTCTTCCAACGCATGGATGAAGCGAAGTGACGAGAAGCTTCGCCAAACTATCAGAGACAAGCCAAACACCATGTTTGAGTGGCGTAAGGAGATTGCCCGCAAGAAGCTGAACGGCGGCAAGTTTGGCACCAACGACATGAAGATGAACCCTGGCGACCATAACGTCTAGTTAGATCTTTCCTTGTTATACCCCTCTAATGCATGTTGTATGGACTTCTCGAGGGAGTTGTCTGACAACTACGGCGCATCAAAATAAGCTATGTCTAGTTTCGGTTCTTTATTAATTTGGTTGGTTTGCTCTGAAGGACCTCAGAGGGGTTACTTCATGTTGAGTGTGAAAAGGTTCGGCAAATATCACTGGGTGTTTTACATGGTCAGCAATAGCGTTTTAGTCTGTTCAATCTTCAATACAAATTGATACAAGAATTGGTTCCCTTCTATGAATTTTTTGTTCGAATGTGACTGAATATCAAAGTCGCATGAAGTTGAAACCAATCATTCATTATCTTATCATGGTCTGACATGACATGGATGGAGGGGTAGAATCGGAGCGGAAATTCAGGGCAACCGTGCCCCGCGATTTCAAGCTCTGCATCCGTCCCCGGCGAATGATGACTCGCAGGAAAGAAGTGAAAGAGTCAAAGCCTTTTTTTTTTTTTTTTTGGTTAACCCTTGAGCCCACTTGACTCACACTCACTCGCTCGGAATCGCCATTGATGCTCGCGCGGCGCTTCACTTCCTCCACCTTTTTCTCTTCTTCTACTTCTTGTTATCTTGTGACATCCTCTTTGCCATTGCGACAAGCTTTTGTCCAGACGCGTACTCTTTCTCTGCTCTCGACTCGCCAGTCTCCGCGACAACAGACATTGCAACGCGACTACAAGTACCCCTCCTCCATCAAATATATTCGCACCATGGCGACAGACGCCAACGCTCTCGCCGACCAGCTCCAGCAGCTTGGTCTCGACAACATCGAGTCTTTCCCTGGCTGCCACCCTGATACCAACCCCGTCGATATCTACCGTTCACACATCACAAGTCTGTTGGCGCCTATTACTGGTGTCGATCCTAAGATTATCTACCCCGCCATCCAGTGGACTCAGACTCTCGATAAGGGAGATGCTATTCTTGCTGTTCCTGCTCTCCGAGTGAAGGGCAAGAAGCCCCAAGAGCTTGCTGAGGAATGGGTTGCTCAGGTGAGTCGCATAAAATAGCAATTGCTGAATTATAGCTAACATGATCAAGTTCCCCGAATCTCCTCTTATTGAGAAGCCTACCGTTGCTGGTCCCTTCATCTCCTTCTTCTTCAAGCCCAACAAGCTTACCAGCATGCTCCTCCCTACGATTCGAAAGCGCGCCAACAACTACGGCAAGAACCCTTACAACGGTCTCCGAGACCCCAACGACCCCAACTCTGGCAGGAAGCGCATGATTGTCGAGTTCTCCTCGCCCAACATTGCCAAACCTTTCCACGCAGGTCATCTCCGAAGTACCATCATTGGTGGCTTTCTCGCTTCTTTGTACGAGAGTGCTGGATGGGAGGTTACCCGAATGAACTACCTTGGTGACTGGGGTAAGCAGTATGGTCTGTTGGCTTTAGCGTGGGAGAAGTGGGGTGATGAGGAGGCCCTCAAGGCCGATCCTATTAACCACCTCTTCAACCTTTACGTCCGAATCAACCAGGACATGTCCGCTGAGAAGGAGGAGATTGCGGCCAAGAAGGCTGCTGGTGAGGACATCACTGCGCTTGAGGAGAAGTCCCTGGACGAGCAAGCCCGAAAGTACTTCCGACGAATGACAGATGGTGACAAGGAGGCCGTCGAGCTCTGGCGACGATTCCGAGATCTCAGCATTACTCGATACAAGAAGACCTATGCCCGACTCAACATTGAGTACGACGAGTACTCAGGAGAGTCTCAGGTCCCTGAGGAAGACATGGAGAAGGCGGCCAAGGTCCTCTCTGAGAAGGGCCTTACCGAGGACGCTAACGGTGCTATCCTCATTGACTTCTCCAAGCACGTCCCTGGCAAGCCCGGAAAGAGTCTCGAGAAGGTCATTCTCCGAAAGAAGGACGGCACTGCGCTGTACCTCACCCGAGATATCAGCGAGCTCCTTAACCGACAGGAGAAGTACAACTTTGACCACATGATCTACGTCGTTGCTTCTCAACAGGATCTCCACTTGAAGCAACTCTTCAAGACCATTGAGCTTATGGGCCACGAGGATATTGCTAAGAAGTGCCAGCACATCAACTTCGGCATGGTTCTTGGCATGAGCACCCGAAAGGGTACTGTCAAATTCCTTGACGACATTCTCCGTGATGTCGCCGACAAGATGCATGAGGTCATGAAGAAGAACGAGACCAAGTACTCTCAGGTTGAGAACCCTGAGGCCGTTGCCGATATCCTTGGTATCAGCAGTGTTATGGTCCAGGACATGTCTGGAAAGCGGTAGGTATCCCGAACTCATTGAGTAATTTGTTACTAACAACACTAGAATCAACAACTACAAGTTCGACATGGACGTTATGACCTCTTTCGAGGGTGACACTGGCCCTTACCTCCAGTATGCTCATGCCCGTCTGTGCTCTATCCGCCGACGAGTTAGTCTCTCCGATGATGAGCTGGCCACTGCCAACTACGAGCTCCTGACTGAGAAGCACGCTACCGACCTCGTCCGACTGCTTAGCCAGTGGCCCGACGTTGTCCAGAACACTCTCAAGACCCTTGAGCCCACCACCATCTTGACATACTTGTTTAAGATGACACACGTGCTCAGCTCCAGCTACGATCACCTCCGAATTGTCGGCAGCGAGGCTGAGCTTCAGAAGGCTCGTATGGCTCTGTACGATGCTGCCCGAATTGTCCTCCACAATGGCATGAGTCTGCTTGGTCTTACACCTGTTGAGCGGTATGTTCCCCAAAGATACCTATTTATGAGTAATTGCTAATGATGTACAGAATGTAAGCTACCAGTTTGAACGAGAATTTGTAAAAGAAATGGGACAGGAATTTTAAGAAGGCATGGAATGATGGGCGTCGAGTCTTATCTCGACTGATGGCGCATTAGACGAGACTATGAAAAGTTTTAATATACCCATTCAATTACCTTTGTAGCAGCTCCAAAACTCGTTGATTCAAATCGCCCATTTCGATTTGATGCGAGGGTTTCTCTGATATCCGCCAGTGATAGACCAAAGCCCTCAACTCTACGACCCAAAACAGCAGAAGCACATCGAGGAGTCATGAGCTCTTCCGCAGTGATGAGTCGGTTGGTTACCCACAGTGCTACTTGAAAGTGGTATATTCCTTGGCCTGACTCACATACCTTAGTTAGTCACTTTATCAAGTTTGTCTAGGCAGCTTCAGAGCGAAATCGGACAATGCATGTGACGCGAATATAGAACTCGAGTCGCCATCGAAAGGCAGCAATTGAGAGTCAGATGCTTTTTTGATGAATTATATTTTTCGTTTTGTCCCGTAGCTGAGATCTCCGGCCGTAATTCCCATGCATTGTTCCCCTGTTTCTCTATTATACAGCAGCCTGTCGATTTAAAGCTCAATTGATCCATTCACTGCTGAGCCGCAGCAGAACTTGTATCTTGCTCGATTGCAAATCGTTATGTCTTCTCATTCGTGATGTTCCTGGACCCCAGCAATCTCCATAGTCGTACAATCATCCCATCTTGACTCTCCACCAATTTTTGCCGTCGTATACAGAAAGATTCATCGTTCCATAATCCAATTGCGCTTAAGCAGAGGGGACCTTGGTCCGGATCTGAACGCCGTGCCAGCCCTTGACAAGGTCGCCGAGAGCAGCATTCACCATGCGCTGCTGCTTGAGAATTGTCTGGCCCTTGAAAGCAGGGGATGTGATATCGATGGCATACATGCTCCCACAACCACCCGAGACATCTTGGACAAGTAGCTCGGTGGGCTGAAGCTTCTCGGAGAGTATTTCGGCGATGGCTGATTCAGCGGGGCTCATGGAAGGCAGATCGGGCTCTTCCTCAACGGCAGCAGAGAATCGAGACGTAGAAGTCGAGAGAAGTCTTCGGGGCGTTGATGTAGGTGTTTGTATTGTGATGCGAGTGATGGCCTGAGGAGCGCGGAGGAGGGTGCGCAGAGGAAGACGAGCAGAGCGCATTGCTGCGCGACGACAGGTATTGCAGATCATTGTGTTGGTGTGCAATTGTATCAATTGGCTTTTGCTAGAAGAGAGGTGAAGGATGTTAATGACGATGGTGGAGTTTGAGTCTGGACCGAAGTTGGGATTACCTAATTGGGTGGGATACATGGAGAGGAAAAAATGTGGAGGGGTTTGTAATCGAGCGATCACGGTTTGTGGACGTGGGTCGAAATGGAGTGAATGCTGTTGTTTTATTGCTTCAATTGACCTACACTCATTAGTACAGCTTGTAAGTCACAGTACTTCGTAGTAACTATCTCTCTGAGAGGCCCTTCACTGAAGGATTGAGTGCCAAAGAGTCATTACCGACTTTGTATTAGATTAGTAGGTAGACACAAGCCTAAACCTGGTGGGACCGGTGGAAAACTAACTATTGCTGCTGTACGACGCCTTTTCAGACAATCTTTTTCCAACCAATTCGACTCGTTCTCCAGCGCATTTTATCCAATACCCCAGTCGATCATCTCACCTGAACCCGTCTCATCTCAGCCGGAAAATTCACCCAACCCATCATGCCACGCAAGGTACGATCATATTCCCTCCTTACTCCCGTATATCCGTCCAATGCTAAGCCCAACTAGACTCGAACCCCCGAGTCTCTCGCTCTCAATCGCGAGAACCAGCGTCGCTCTCGCGCAAGACAGCGTAAATTACTCGACGATCTGCAGAATCGCGTGCGTGAGTTTGAGCGTCGCGATGGCCAGGCTACGCTGGAGATGCAGCGTGTTGCGAGGGCCGTTGCGGGCGAGAATGCTGCGCTGAGAGGTTTGCTTGCTGCCAAGGGCGTGTCAGCTGAGGAGGTTGAGGCTCACGTTGAGGCTGCCAGGCATGAGGAAAAGATGGTTGCCAGAGCGGGCGTGGCGACTATCACACCTGTTTCTACGCCGTCTTCCAATGCTTCCCCTGTTGTTATTACCTCGAGACCTATGCAGTGCTCACAGCCTCAAGGATGTGGCCCCGTGAGGGAGAATAGCAACCCTCCGTTTGCTTTTCAGCCCAAGGTGTACTCACCGCCAACACCTGCTACGACTGCTACGTCTTGCACAGAAGAATCAGGCTGCTGCCCGAGACCGCAGCCTGTGTCGCAACCACAGCAACAGCTCGTAACCCAACAACCAAAATCTCTTGACAAGATTCACTGCATGGAAGCTGCTACTATCCTCGCTCAGATCCGAGGTCAATCAGACATATCTCAAGCTCGATCTGCTCTTGGATGCGCCGAGGGCGAGACCTGTATGGTCCGTAATACGGATTTGCTCAATTTGATGGATGAGATGACCTGATACTATGTTTCGCTACATATACCCCCAAAATAACTCAGTTCTTCCAGTTCCATCTATCAGAAACCCACCGAAGGAGATACACCAACCCCAAAAGCACCGGAACCTCGATCAGCGGGCCAACCGTCGCTGCAAGCGCTTGGTCGCTACTAGGTCCGAACGTGGTAATAGCCACAGCTATCGCAAGCTCGAAATTGTTACTCGCTGCAGTGAAACTCTGCGTTGTGGAGAGCGGGTACCCGAAACCAGCATGTCGAGATACCAGAAGTGTTGCGAAAAAGACCATGACAAAGTAGACGATGAGAGGGGCTGCGACGCGTACTACAGACACGATCTGATGGACCACTTGATGGCCTTGGGAAGCGAAGAGGATGAGAATGGTGTAAAGAAGGCCAATGAGAGACCAGGGGGAGATGATGCGCAAAAAGACACGCTCATACCACTCTGGTCCGACCATCTTGCGCAGGGAAAAGCGAGTGATGATAGCTACGCCGAGGGGGATGCCGAGAAAGACTGCTACACTGGTTGCAACGGTTGAGTACGACACCTCAAGAGAGCCCTCCTCTCCGCTGATCACCGAGATAAAGAACACAGACATTGGCGCGTATAGAGCCATCTGCAGTATCGAGTTGATAGCCACGAGGATAGCGCAGTATTCCGCGTCGCCGCCCGCAAGACCGTTCCATATCAGCACCATGGCGATGCAGCGTGCAAGACCTACGAGAATAAGGCCGATGCGAAGTTCGGGTTTGTCTGGGAGGAAGGCCCATGCGAGGCCGAGCTATCATCGTCAGAATATTGTACGTTTGAGGAAATGGGGCTATGGGTTACCATCAAAAAGGGTGCAACTATCCAGTTGATGAATATGCTAAAGAGAATTTGCTTCCAGACGTCTCGTTGGGAGAAGATCTCGTGGAGGCTCTCGTATCGGACTTTGCAGAGAATGGGATACATCATAACGAGCAGGCCGACAGCTAGCACATCTGATCAGTATACTTGTCCCACCGGATAAGCTGTTTACATACCTATTGGAACAGAAACACCAACAAATCTGCCCTTCTCAAGAGCCGGTCCAGTCGAAGGGACAAAGTTGCCCAGGAGGATACCGACTACCATGGCAAGGAAGATCCATACTGCTAGAAAACGGTCGAGCCAGCCGAGGGACTTGAAAGCCGAGACGTTTTCCTTCTCTTTGGGTTCTTCGGAAGGTTGTATATTGCGTTCGGTATCGTGAGTAGAGGGTTGCTCTTTTGTACGAGGATCTGTTTCCGACATATTGTCTTTGTTGGGCAATACCAATATGATGTTGTAATGTTTAAGCTTGATATTGCATTCGAATAAGGGAGGATATTATAAATTAATAAGTGATTCACTTGGACAGCAATGTCGCATTTCTGATTTTCTGATCCAACCTTTTTGAACATTTGACACTCGGCATGGTGCAATGGACCAATCACAGATGGGGCATGACACAGTCCCTCCGGAGACGGCGCCGGAGGCACGGAGCTTTGTTCTCGGCGTAGCCACAACGGGATTTGTCTTATCTGCCGGATCTTTCTTGATACCTGCGATAAGACTCAAATGCTTTACATGCAGATGCTCGCTACTCTGTACAGCCTGGTCAAACGACGATGATTGCTTTGGTGCATGCTCTTTTGTCACCCTTCTCAGCAAATTCGGCCATGATCTTCTGGGTGGCTGGTAGCGATATCGGTGAATTACCTAGCCAAGCCTTTTTGTTGGAAGTTGGTTGTGTTGTACAGAGTTGTGCGTTGAAGTTGAATCGGTGTTGGTGTGACTACACGCGGGAACAATCACGAGCAACGGCGTCTCACAACGGGCCTACCGTTTAACCGTGATACAAAACGTGGTGTGAGTACCCGTTGCATGCATTCTCAAGGCCATGCAACGATAAAAGTCAGTAATAAGAATGAGGCACCAATTCAACAGCATGTGAAGAGAGCAAAGTTGCCACATCATGATCAATCTATCAATCACCTCATGTAGAGTACGCCCCATCCGCAATTACTGAAAAGAAAAATCAAGAATATTTTCTCTTTTATTATCATTTTATTTTAGAAACATCTCCCGCCCTACATATGAACATGCATGCAAGGTGTCGTCGTAGCCCCAATTAGCTAGGGCTACGTGTATCCAGGCAAAGACTAGTGCGCGTTTCTTTTTATGTACCGCAAATACGAGGTTCAGCTCGGTACGACACGGGAAGTGCTGCATAAGTCTTGCATAGCGGGATGGATGGTGTTATATGATGTAGTTGGGTATGATTTCATCAAGGAAACGGTGGAAACGGTGGAAACCAGCCTGTGGTACGGACGACGGAGCAAGGTAGGTAGCATTTGTTTCTCCTGATGATCGTGGGGCAGATTAAGATGTGCAAGGAGGATCAAGAGGATCGGATGACGATGTTTGATTGAGTTTCAAGCGACGGGAACATGGTAGTATTCGCTTTGAGTGAGTGCAACGACCAGAGTTGAGTTGCTATTTGGATAGATATAGTCTACCACCGCAAACTTGCATACAACTAGACCATTTTCAACCATGAATTTTGCCTTGATTTGTCTCGACTGCATGTACGCGCAATCGTCCCATGCGGCTCTATCATAGATGACTCTATGTTTAGCGACGTGGGACCCAGTTTCATCATCCGTGCAGTGCCTGTCGATCTCATGTTGACAACCCATCCCAACCTCTCTGCCTGCAGATTTCCTCAGCTGTGCAGTGATACCGACTCTTTCACTCTGCAACTAACCATTTAGTCCATTGGCAGAGAACATATCCAACACAATTGTCTCAAATATGTCCTCTCTTCTTATTCGTAGGATTGCTTCTCATGGCCTGGAATCTCGTAAAGTCCACTATCCCGCAGAAACCCACTTTCTTTCCATCTTTCTTTTCTTTCCATGATGGGGATCATCCCACAGCTTGTGTCAATAATGGGGCTATGATGATCGTATATAGGATCCCCAGCCAACCTATTTCCAGGGCGGAAATGTTGGGATCAGGTTTATCTCGTTTAAATCCTCCCTTTCTTCTTTTTCCGGTTCCTTTTCTTTCTCGTATCTTGCTGATTTTCTTCGTGATTGCGGAGACCGTGATTCGGTGTGTTTCTTTTCATCATGGTGCGGTTGAGTATAGTGACTGCGCTATACGCTGCGGTGGTCAGCGCGGTGGACTTTGATAAGATCGCTGTTGGGAAGGGCCATAGTCGGTTACCGGGTGCTTATATCTTTGAATTTGAAGAGAATCATGTGCGTATGCTCTTATATCTTATATCCCTTTCCATAACTAACAGAGCTTAGGACTGCGCCGACTTCTTCGCCAAGGCTTCGGCACGAGGCAAGACTCGTATGCAGTACAACTACAAGCTATTCAAAGGAGCTTCGATCCAATTCACCGATATCGACAATGCTGAAGACCTAGCTTCCGAGATGGTGTTGTTGCCGGGTATCAAGCAAAAATGGCCTGTTCAGACATTCAGCATCCCCAAGCCAGAGGTTCACTGGACGGGTACACCGGGAATGGAGTACAAGTCCATTCAAAAACGAGGCTTCGAGGAGAGGGATGCTGTTTATGATACGTTCTCGCCACATGTCATGACGCAGATCGATAAGTTGAGGGCAGAGGGTGTCACGGGCAAGGGTCTCAAGGTTGCCCTCGTCGACAGTGGTGTAAGCCATCTCCACACTCCTCCCCTAATACCCGGGACTAACATCTATACAGATCGACTATAAACATCCAGCCCTTGGAGGCTGCTTCGGCAAAGACTGTCTCGTCTCCTTCGGCACTGATCTCGTAGGCGACGCATACGACGGCCTCAACCACGCCAAACCCGACAACGACCCCATGGACTGCGCCGGCCACGGCACCCACGTCGCTGGCATTCTCGCCGCCCAAAAGAACACAATGGGCTTCACCGGCGCCGCACCCGGCGTGCAAATAGGAGCGTACCGCGCGTTTGGCTGTAATGGCGAAGCTGGAAACGATGTCCTCATCGCCGCATTTAACCAGGCGTTTGAAGACGGTGCAGATATCATCTCAGCTTCCATCGGTGGTCCTTCGGGCTGGTCCGAGGAACCGTGGGCAGTGGCTGTTTCGAGAATCGTCGAACAGGGCGTTCCTTGTGTTCTTGCGGCGGGCAATGCAGGGGCCATGGGCATGTTTTATGCGAGCACGGCTGCGAATGGGAAGAAAGTTACCGCTGTTGGGTCCTTTGACAACACCAAGTCTCTTGCGCTCCTGAATGCGTCGAAATACAGCATCAATGGAGGTCCTGAACACGAATTTGGGCATTTGAGTGGTAAGCCGAGTGCCTGGAAGGGCGTGAAGCTGCCCCTCTGGGCACTCAACTACGACACGTCAGTCGCTGATGATGGCTGTGATGAGTGGCCTAAGGACACACCTGACCTCAGCAAGTATATCGTTCTTCTCCGGCGAGGTTCGTGTACGTTCGATGCGAAAGCTGCCAATGCAGTCAAGGCTGGTGCAAAGTACATCATGTTCTACAGCAACAAGGAAGATCTTGCTCCTTTCGACGTTTCTTCCGTCGCGGGTATCAAAGCAGCAAGTATCGTGTCTCCCGAACAAGGCGCAGACTGGATCACTTCCTTAAAAGCAAAGAAGAAGATCGTTCTCAGCATGTCAGACGGAAGTGACGGCAACGTTATTCTCGAACAGAAGCACAACAACATCACAGCTGGAGCAGCGAGTACCTTTTCCTCTTGGGGTCCAACATGGGAAATGGACCTGAAGCCTCAATTCGGAGCCCCAGGCGGCAAAATCCTATCGACCTACCCCCGAAGCATGGGAAGCTACGCCGTGTTATCGGGCACTTCCATGGCTTCACCCCTCGTCGCCGGCATCTTCGCCCTCATCGCAGAAGCCAGGGGCACCCGCGATCCAGCTCTCATCGAGAACCTCCTCTCAGCGAGCGCAAACCCACAATTATTCAACGATGGGAAAACATTCTATGACTTTCTCGCACCTGTTCCGCAACAGGGCGGCGGTATCGTGCAGGCTCACGATGCTGCCCACGCAAAGGTTCTTTTATCACGATCAAGTCTTTCGTTCAACGACACGGATCATTTTGCTGAGTCGTTGAACTTTACGGTGAAGAATACGGGCAAGAAACAAATTGATTTGCAGATTTCTCACGTCCCGGCCGTTACGATGTTTACGCTTGTTGAGAATTACATTTATCCGGATGAATTCCCTAACGACTTTGCCGAAGAGCATGCTAGCCTCAAGTTCAGCGAGTCAAAGGTTACTATCGATGCTGGTGAAAGTATTGTCATTGAGGTTCTGGCTACGCCTCCCAAGGGTCTGAACGCAACGCGTTTGCCTGTTTGGTCGGGTTATGTAACTATCAACGGCACCGATGGAACATCGCTGTCACTTCCCTACCAAGGCTTAACAGGATCTCTTCATGACTCAGTGGTTCTTGGGCCTAAAGATACATGGATCGCAAATTCAACCGACGAGAACCGCTTCCCCGTTGCAGACAACACAACGTGGACACTCCCCAAGCCTGGCACAGCAAACAACCTCACCGACACGCTGCCCGGTCTTACCTGGTTCCTCGCTCTAGGCTCAGCAAAGCTTCACGCTGAGGTCATACCGGTAACGACCGAGAAACCTACATCTCCCAAAAAGCCGCGCGTTATCGGAGAGCCGGTTGACTTTCCCCTGCTGTGGAACGCAATGGGTGCCAACTCGCAAGCTTTCACCGGTGAGCTTGCAGATGGCACTTTTGCCCCTGCGGGACAGTATGTTGTGAGATATAGAGCATTGAGAATCTTTGGTGATGAGAAGAAGAAAGAGGATTGGGACGAGGCGTATTCGCCTGTTTTCACGATACGTTATGAAAAGTAAGGAATCGTTTCTATCCTTGCAAAGGCATTATGAGTAATTTTGTTTCAGTTTCCTGTACAAAAGCATCAAAGATGTAATAGGGTTTGGGAATGGTCATGGGTAAATGGGTATTGGTTAATTATCTGGATAATTAAGGATAGAATAGAACATAGATGTAGCTGCAAGTATCGCTACACACGAATAGATTCAGAATGGATTTAACTTATCTGAGCTCATCGTCTCAACCAGTGAGGTCGGCCATGTCGTGGGTTGTGAATCTTGTCAACAATGCTCAAGATGATGACGAAATCCATATGAGCATGGATGCCGACTTGTTCAGTTATACATCCTTATGCTAGCTACCTTCCGAGTCCATGCTAAATGCCCTATGCAATGGGGCTATTTCCAAGGTAGCTACCATATGCAAACGCCTCAAGGCAAGACAGCACATTAGTAAGTTAACATTTTCACCAATGATAGATCTCAATCGCTATGCTTCGCGTACACAGTCAGTTCTTAGATTCCCCCAATGAACCCTCCCTCTCTCATGATTCGTTTTCGTCGTCTTCGTTATCGTCCTTTGAAGACTTCTTCCCCTCGGGTATATACTGACAAGCTACAGTAAAGCCCACAGCACAGGGAATC
The DNA here is from genome assembly GCA_013623355.1 of Fusarium bactridioides. NCBI lineage: Eukaryota > Fungi > Ascomycota > Sordariomycetes > Hypocreales > Nectriaceae > Fusarium > Fusarium bactridioides. The sequence continues at coordinate 9,632 of JACCKW010000180.1, read as the reverse complement.
ATTATCACCCAGGCCAGATGGCCCCAGAAAATCTGCCCACGAACACCCACGGCATAAATGGCCGTTGCGGCACCTGGTACGATGGCTCTTATACCACTTGCAAGACTCAGGGCCAGAGCATTCAACGTGCCCAAGAAGTGAGGATCCGGCGCAACGTCGTTGAGAGCTAGCTGCACGCCTGTAAAGGCCATGGAGACACCAGGTCCAACGACGGTGACCACCGCGCCCAAAATCCAGAATATAACCGTCGTAGCGTGCGTGTCAGCGCGGAGGAGCGTGTTAAGAATTATAAATCCAACAAAGAACCAGGGGTACGCATATCCACAGATTTTCATGACACCGCGTGTACCTAGGTGTCGATGAAGTATGGGGAAGGCGATGAGCAACCAGATGGCTTGGCTGGCACCTTGGATGGCCATGTAGATGGAGATCTGGAACGCGTTAAAGCCTGTGCCTCCAAGCTCAATAGGTGTGTATAGAACGACTGGAAGAATGGCCGTGAAGACAAAGGCGAGGAACATGGCATGGCTGTAAGCCCAAAGAACAAGGGCCACTTGGCGAGACTTGACAAGTTCCCAAGTTGACATTCGAGGCTGGCCATTCTCTTCATGGCGAGGCTTTTTCGGTTCATGAAGTGTCTCTTTGAGAAGGAGGGCGGTTGTGATGCAGCTTGTAGAGCTGATTAGTCCAACAACAATACCTTGCAGCGCGTAAGGATAGTCGATGAAGAACTGAACATTTCCAAACGCTCGTGGAAACTGGTGAGCTGGGTCTGCAAGGGCGCCGCCGATTATAGGGCCCAAGAAGATTCCTATGTTTCCACCAAATGCGAACCAGCTGAAGGCCTTTGCCTGCGTCTCAGGGGTGCTGAGTTCAGACAACATAGTCCTGATGACAAGGCCAGAGCCGGAAAACAGACCTGCTATACACCGGAACATGATCATCTGCCAGATCGTTTTTGACATGCCAAACAACACAGGCCCAGCAGCCGTGCCAAAAAGCGTGATGAGAAGAACAGGCTTCCGGCCAATACGATCAGCGAGCCGACTCCAGCTGAGAAGCACGGTCATCTGGGTAGCCGAGAAAAGAGACTCGATGAGGCCGCTGTAAAAACCAACATCACTCTTGGGTAGGTTGCCATTCTCCTGGACCATCTGCGCAATGAAGGGGAAGATGGAGAAGAAGGCAATCGGCTCCATCACACGCGCGTAGCAGAGCAGCAACACTTGGAGTTTCGGCAGCGGTTTGCCCTCAGGCTTCGCAACACCCGCTTCCTCCGCGGTTCCATCGCCAGAGGAAGTTACAGCTCCATAATCAGCAGGCGACGCGGTGCCGATGAGAGTTGAGGCTTCGGTGTCGGCGTCAGGGGCAAGTTGACCCCCGCCAACGAAACGCGCAAGCAGCGGTCCAGCCTCATCGTGATCCCAGTCATTACGCGACGCAGAGGTAGACGTAGGACTTTGAGACTTGGGTGATTCTGCCGTCATTGTGCCGTGCAATGGGGGGCGTCTGGGTGTGCTTATATCTCTGGTAAGCTCGCTACTAAGCTGGATGGAGGGTGGAATCTCTGCGACAAAGAACAAGAATTGAGGCGCATTGAATGTGATGACGATGCCTTGTCTGCACGTTCACCTTTGAGGGTCTTGGCGCACTCGAAACCGGATGTGATGGCGATTCTGAGAGAGTGAGATTGAATTGAGTGCATCATGTTGGCGACAGTTTTTATGGATCTCACGCGAAAGTGCTGACTTGCCTGTTTCGGCGGTACCTACGGAGTGTACCAGTCGTGGAGATGTCATCTCACGGAATGGTCACGTGCTGTGGTGCAGGGTAAGTTGATTCCTGTGACGCCTTCAAGCAAAAAGGGCCCTATAACGTTCGTAACGGCTAGAAAGTGTTTATGATTTCATGATTTCAAACCATCTTATTTAGAAGTTTCATAGAGTAGAGGGAACCTATTGAAAATCACTTACTCTCTTATATTAGTGAGCATCTCTCACCCTCCAAGAGCGCGACTCGCAAATTGATCTGCTATCGCTATCCCAGTCTGGTCCACCCATTTGCTCAATCCAACCACTTTTCCAACATGCTAATCAGAAAGTCAAGGATGACCAGAGACGCAACAAACTGTGAAGTAGGTCTAGGAACCCTTGTTATAGAATTTGGTAGGAATAGGCCGCCCTTCAGCAGTAAGAGAAGCAAATTGCCCCGCGTCATCGGCTGTCACAAATCAAACATTGCCTGCTTGACCGAGGCATAGGATCAGCACTGAATGTTACCCCACGGTGCCATTGGCTCTGCAACCGGGAAGATGCCTGCTTCATGTGGAGAGACTAACTCCCTAGAGAAACTTCGACCCCCAAAAAGCGACGAATCTCCAATTCAGGCTGCCGTCGTAACTCGATGGCAAGTGGTAGCTTGGTCAGTCAAGGCTGGCACGTCGTGAAATGTGGACTGCTCAAGATTGTCAACGCAGATCCTTTCGTTTTGAAACCGAGCGGTTTCTTCCGGACCAACAGGTCTCTTCCAATCCCACACCGAACATATCAAAAACGTGGGCTGTGGACTGCAGTTGATAAAAAGCATATCTTGGCTGGCCGGTGTGTGGATGAGCTGCCATCTGCGGGTCAAGTTGAGTTGAACATGTTCATAGATCCAGTTCATCGGCATTTAGCCAAGCAGAGGCCTCTCAAATTCCCGCAAACAGTACGTATAGGCTAACAGCGCCTCTGATTTTCCAATGGCCAGTGAATAGATAACTGGGTATCATTGGGGGTTCTCGATGTATCGAAGTACGGATCGTCGATTCGGCCGTACTGGCAGATACTCCGAGTGTCTTATAGCACTAGGATCTCGCATGAAAATCAATTTTTCATTTCTCAGGTGAGGTGTCTTGGACTGCTGATCAGTTCCATATGAGATAGAAATGCCATAAATGCAAGTGCAATAAACAGTTCCTGGCATGGCACAAATTTGACACCTGGCTATCTGAAATCGCCAAGATCGAGATGACGCTGCTATCTCTTGTGTCATGAACTTTCGCGGCAGCAAAGCCCATAGGCAGATCGAGGCAGCGTGGGCTACTGTTGGTGGGTTTGACCGGCCAGAGAGTGTTGGAGATTGATCATTCTCTGAAGTGTGTCAAGGGAGCGACAAACGTACCCTGTTGTAATGTGAGCGCATGAATGCAAAGAAGTGAAGCGAGAGTCGGTCAAATAGATAGATAAAGGAGGAAGGCTAGTAACAGCTTCGCATAGGCGGCCGTTTGAATAAACCGCAGCAAACAAAAGTACTATCGGATTTTTGTCGACGAATATGATGGATATCGCAGTATCGGTTCTTTGTCCTAAACGTCCCAATTCGGGCATATCGTGGACATGCGGATGTCAAGATCCAATAGGAACTGGCCCGCCGGAAGTGCGCTGGGTAAACACCCGTCACCCAGTATACGTCTTCTGCGAACAAGGTAGTATCCTGTATTGAGACTTGGCGCCTTTTGCGTGCTTTTCAACGAGTCGTGCAAAGAGAGACTTGATTGAATGTCATGAGTCAAGGTGTGTGCATGTGTGCCCGCCCGTGCGTAGAGGCTGCATCTGTGTGCGCTGTCTGTTTGCTGCTGTTTGTCCGAGGTTGGTTGCAGGAGAGAAAAAGTGACGGGCTCCAAAGTCTGTCTAAGGTGCTGAATACCTACCTAGGTAGGTAAAGGCAGAAAACAAGGAGGTACGGGCAGTGACGGAGAGAATGGAAAGTGCTGAGAGGGGTTTCCCAAACAGGGGCTGCCTTACGTAGGGCAAGAAGCAATCGGCTCATTATTACCAATGTCGATGGGCTCCTGTGTCCCCAAGCAATGCAACGCTGGAGGTGGATAACATAGAGAGTGAGACTATGTGGACTTTCAAAATATTGACAGGCCGGGATTTACAGTGACAGCCCGCGTAAGGACGTACATCCGAAAGTTTGCAATGCTCGGATAACGATTATCAAAAGATGGCAAGATCGGAGCTGTCAAGAGTCCAAGCGAGCTAGGATTCACAACACCACAAACATGGATGGCTGCTCTGTGGAGGTGCTGTGTGTGCTTGTGAGAGAATATGACCCGCAAAATTCTAGAAGAACAAATCAGGTGGAATACGTCAATGCTGCAGGTCAGTTTGTGAAAGATATCATGCATTATGTCCCTTGCAAATCACCTCAGTAACGTCTTACGATGCAGGAGTTTGCAGAAAGACTATCACTACTAAAGGAAGAATATGCCACTCCGGTTCCCCGGGCGGTTCCTTGACTCATCATATCTGAGGACTACTGTAGGTATAATGCCTCAAAGCGGAGACAGAGAGACTATCGAACATGATACTATAGTCCAGGATGGTTATAGTATAGGCCAGAGAATGAAATCGACAACGACCAGCATATCACTAAACTTGGTGATTATGGAATACTGCTAACACTAAACGGACTAAATAGGTAATGAACCCTTGATCGAGTCTCCAGTAAATTTATGCTCCGGATGCAAATCAGCTCAGCCTAGTCCACAATAACGCAACCCACATCACGGGCTAACACAAGACCCTTGTCCAATATCAAGCAACGAGCTCCATTTCAACAACACCAAAAGCACTCGACAATACCCAATGCGTCCTTTTATCGTACCGACAAAGCCGTATGCCTGCCTCGTATGCAGAATGGCGATTCGTGGATTATCTAGTGAATCTGGTGCCTCGCTTGAACCTTTGGACTCGAGTCATTTCCAATGGCCGGGTACACCAGCCGGTCAAGAGAAACCAACAGATTGACAGGGCTGATGAACACGATAGGGAATTATGCACGCTTCACTTTCGAAGATATAGCAGTATCATCCAGTTCCGCCCGCCTCATCTATGCCCCTCCACTTTAGTCGTGACTTGCTTGGAGCAAGCAAGCCACTTTTGGGTATAGCACGAAGCGCTACTGGTGGCATTTCTTGTGCAGTGCATTCCTGCCCAGTAAAACATCCCCTCGCGCTAATGCACAGACACTCAGAGCCAGAGAGAACTCGGGGCGAGTCAAATCCGGGGCGGTTGAGGGCATATCCTCGCAAGGAGTTCCGTGTCTTGCGCAACTAAGTCAGTGTCTATCATTGGTCCAAACAAATGTTGTGTGTTGGATGTTCAGGTATCTCATCGGCGTCAAAACCTGCAGCAAGCTAACGAAGTCCCTAGGCTGCAGGACACTAACATCGAAGTGGCGTGATTTGGTGGCTTCTCTTGCTTGTTGTTAAGTGGCTAGTCTTCCGGATTCTGTTGAGTATGTATCTCGTCTACCTGAACCGCCCGTTCACAAAGAATTGCAACACCGGAGCCGCAATGGTAGACAACTTGATGACGGAACAAACATGAGATGTGCCAGTGGAGACATGACAGAGCCAAGGCCCTGAAGAAAAATGAAAGTGTCAGGGGTATCCCCTGCTCTGCGTCTCTTGCTCAAGATCGTTGTCTCACCAACCGTGGAAATTCCCCGCAGACAAACTTTGGCGCTAACTCATGACCAGGTCACTGAACCTTCTAAATCTTCTACTGAAGCTTCCCCTGTAGTTATTCCCGGATAGCACTGTCGGTGGTGTAGATCCTGGTCATAGCTCCATGTTTGCCCCTGAGCCAAACCCCGAAACGCGATTATGAAGTGTCATCATCTTTCTTCATCATTGAGGTCGTGGGCATTCAAGACTACAGTAGATGCCTTTCGGGGCTTGGCAAAGTGAACCGTATACCGCTCGACCGAAGTGCAGGTCCGGTCGGTCGCTCGTGCACTGTAAGTGAAGCTTCGTGGTTCAGCCTCTGGAGGTAGCTTGATCTTCTCTTCTCTCTTCACCTTGTTTTTTGGTCAGAGTATATACATGAATGTGCAGTTCAAGACAATTGCAGCTCAGCTGAGGCTATTGTTGCTTTTTGTAACCTCGGCATGAATTATAGCCGGTATCTGTCACAGTATCAAGATATGGGCAGACGTCGTAGCCACCAACCGCAAGTCTCCGATCTGTAGAGTCAAAGGCCCTTATCAGCATCGAGCCAAACATGTTTCAGCCTTTTCCTAGTTTCCTAGTCCTGTGGGAGCTAGGCACGTGGCTTGAAACTCTCGATTGGACCCTGCGATGAAGTGCCGTAATGTTATGTAGGTACCAAAGCATCAGGTGCATGTCTTAAGATCTCGACCCACTCCAAATCACGCCAAGAGCAATGATGAAGGAGAAAAAGGAATCAAGAAAAAGGGGGAAAAGATCGCCCTGTTTTGGCATGATTACTGATCAGACCTGGGCCTATTCATCCCACGGTCTCGGATCCAGTTGACGAACCGCCCTCAGCCACGACGGCTACAGAGTTCAAGTCTTGTTGAGGCTCCGTCCTACATCGTTTCGGCAAGGATCGGACATCGAGTCCTGCTCCGTCAGTGACAATCTGCCTGCATGTTCACTTTGTAGTACTTAACTTGTCCAAAACTGCCGGCCTCAAGTACTCTCAGCACTCTACCTTACCTACCCCAACACTGATTATCACGAGTCACACCTGCCTTGTCTGTCTGTGGCTGGCTGGCTATTGCCTCATTTCTTTTGCCTCGCCTGTTGTTGCCTTCCTTCCTCCAATACCACATCACATCACATCAGCCAACCCTCCTTGCTCCTTACCTAAACCTTACATTGCCTCAAACATCCCCCCGAGAGAATCAAGCATTGATCTGACGTTATCTCCCGGTACAAGCCTGTACTTATTTGCTGGACAATATTCTCCCAGTCGGCGTCTCTTCCGTCATATATGAGCATAAAACGACAAGCAACAGAAAGGGGCAGTGGTACTCTGTTCGCCATCCAAATTTCGTGACCTCACTCCATCATCACCTTCACTTCGACGTACCTCACGCGGAAGTTCCCTCTGACAAGCAAGCTGTTGGGCTATCTTTGGCATTGGAACGTCGGATGGACATCTCTGATAGGGATATCTTATGGCCATCCACGACACTGTATTACCCAGATATGCTATAAAACCTCGGTTGGGTCAGTTTTGAGGCGGCATACTAGTGTCATGTATGAGATTACGTCAAGCAAATCGGTCAATACTTTGGAACCAGAAACAATATGGCAGCCTTAAGCATTGTTCTTCAACCTCCTGCTCGAGCCCAGGTCTCGACCACCCTGCATCCACCTCTTGTTGCCGAGCTAAACTTCAGAGGAGCCGTGACTGGTCACTATTTCTTCGCCATGGCCTTTTTGCTTACGAGAGAAGGGAATATTGTTGAGGGAGGCTTGTCGGGAACCACTTCGGTGAACGGCGTTGATGTGACCACAGCTGGATCATCGAGAACAACAATCTATTTCCCTTACACAGATCTTGCTATTCTAGCTGAAGGCGCTTACAAGATCAGAGTCGACGTTTACAAGGTTGCCTACGACCGCCCAGACGGTTATGATTTTCAAGCGCTCGTCAAGAGCAGTCGTGTCGCCGTAGTCAACGAAGCAGTGCCGGCTGTAAGTGCTGGTAAGTCGCTCAATATCTAAGAAAAGTAACCTCATTCAGCTAACTTTATCTTGTCGAGGTTCCGCTGAGCGCAGCATTATCCGGGCTCTCCAGACCGCTGGGGTCTATATCCATTCATCATAATACCAACCTCACAAAATATCGAGACGGAAACATTCAGAACATAGTTAATGACAAACATAGCAACAGAAATTGCAAGACTGCTGATAGATGCCTTGCAGAGGCTATCAGGCAGAATCAATCGGAACTCTATCGGTGATGTCGAGTATCAAGTCTGCATGCCAGGTGACAGCAAGGTTTTGAGGAACGACGGTGCGACATCCACGGTGGTTAGTCGGGGATATTCCACGTGTATAGTATATATCTTGATCTTAGAGGACCAGAGGAACTGACTCATCAGTTATCGTGTGTCTACGACCTCCGCGGAAATTTCAAAAATCATAATAGCTCGGACCCTGCCCGCCGGGATACACTACGTCTCGCTTAGGAGCTCGATGGAACCTCGACGGCTCAAGAGCTCCGGCCTGCAGGTGAGCGTGCATAACCTAGCCTTTGAGGGTTCACGAAAGTACCACGATATGGTCACCTTTGCGGAGCGGAATGACTGATGTTATTCGGAAGTTTGAGTAGAAAGGAGGGGGGGCATTATCCTGGCCATTCTCCACACCAAAAGTTCACTACGCTACCTAAGGTATTTTAGAGGACGCATTCCAAAAAAAGCAACGGTCATGACGCCACAGGGCATTGTGGAACGCTAATGCTAGCTGATGGAAAAGTGGCTGAGATGGAAACACCACTCGGAATAGATCCTCGGGGCGAACTAATACCCCGACGCCAGGGCCAAGCGGAAAACGTTATCAGCTTGAGGAAGACGCTAAGGATGAGATGCTTTGACCGTGCCAACATTCACATTCGACATTGTAAATACATACAGTAGGCACTGACTGACTTTACATTGCCCTGCGTACGCCAACTAGCAACGTCACTGATCTTGACAGGATTGGACGGAAGAAGCCTGCACCTACCCGTGTTCGCTTGAGGCCTGGCCCGAGAGGAGAACATGCTGTCAGTCCCCGGATGTGATGAGGTGAGACATCCGATGCAGCTCAGGCCTGACAAGCTTGCCAAGGTCTGTAGAGAGCTTGGACCTCGTTTACCGTCTATGCATGTTTCGACTATCAGCCACTAATGTTTGACACCTCGAGGCCCAGAGAGGAAACTCCAAGAGAGTACAACCTCACTTATCTTGCTCATTATGTGCTAGGGTTGACATACCTACATGAGGATCGCACTCTCCGGTCTTGGCTTGGCAGCCTTGTGGATGGATATGGGATATGCCCGAGGCCCCTGTCTGTCTATAAGCCAGCCATTGGTCTATTTGCCTGCATCTTTATCCTTATGCGTCCGTTGTTCAACCCGGATTGGATTCTTGGTAAGAATGTCATGCAAGTATCTGGCCATTTGTGCAGTACCTATCGTGACCCTCCATGACGATACCCGGAATGTCTCGTCGGCTCCCGGTGGATGGATTGGCTGTCAACTTACAAGGCACTTTATCAAGTTGACTAGTTATTACATAAATCCTCGAGTCCGAGATACGAGATCGGACTAAATCTGGGGATCCCGTTCCGATATGGGGGGTCTGATCCAGAGGTGGAGCGGAGCACATGAACAAGCGTCGATCAGATATAAGACAAGAAAAAGCACTATATATGACCAATACTCGGCAAGATTCGCGGTGAGACATGACTAATCTGATTTCAAAGACCAGAAATTACAAGATCACCAATACCGGCTGGAGATCCCTCAACCGGCGAGACGGCACAACAGGGACGATGGATCCTGGAACAGGCCAATAAGACAGTGGATACCCAAGGAAATAAGAGGCTGAGACAGCCGGGGTTGAGCTACAGTGGGGGGCAATAAGTATGAATACCGGGCGTGTATCATTTTTCGGATACTAGCCCAATTTAGCTTTCAGCATGTGCATATATCTCTCACACATACCTAACCCTTACACTGATTGGTTTGAATATGCCTCTAGCTAGGATTGGAACTGAAGATAGCCCTTTTTAGGCTAGAGGGTGTGTGAGAGAACATCAAAGGGTATTCATACTTATTGCCCCC
>JACCKW010000179.1:0-63080 GCA_013623355.1 Fusarium bactridioides | reverse complement strand
AGACCTAAGCGCGCCATTAAACCGATTCATGCAACTCTCTGTTATCTCCGTGTTTAAAATAGCATCCTTGTTAAGCTTAGTAATAGCCGGGCCTAAGGACCTCGCCAATGAGGGTCGTCTAAAAGAAGGCAATCATAACCAAAGCTCAACCAAGGCCAACCTGAGCTGCCATATCTAAAGCGGTAATCTCATATGGCTCATGTCCTCCTTCTGCAACATTATTTTCTTCCTGCAAGATATTCTCTAAGCAGACACCTCCATGCATGATCATTTTCGGCGGTCATTTACCAAATCTCATCACACTTGGTCTTGTCCTTTCCACAGATGTACTGTAATGGCATTTAGCTGACAATGCTGCCGCAAATCGCAGTGATTTACTTACCGTGTATGGACTGTCGGGGCAATCATAAAGGTGGCAAGGCCGTCCCATGCACTCTTTGGTACATGGAACAACTCGAAGAACTGTAGCTCCCTCGCAAATGGTATTGTCACAGGCATTGACTGCGGTGGTAGCGAGGGCAAAGAGGGCAGTGTAGAAGAGCTTCATGATTGTGAGAATAAATCGGCGTTGGCTGGTTTGTTGAGATGGTGTTTTTGTTGAGATTGTGACTGGCAGAGTGCGTTGAAAAAGAGTCATTCTTCTGAGAAAAGTATGCTTCTTTATAGACATTGCAGCATCGAGGGCTTGGGACTTGGCAGCTGAAAATCTCTTCATACATGATCAAAGCTCGAAGAGTTGATACGGAAGGGCCGATTTCGACAACCGATTGAGGAGCTTCTCGCTTCATCGTGGGGTCGAAAGAAAGAAGGTGAGCAGCCGCAGAGATAATGATTCGCGTGAGTGAATTAAGCTTACTTCCCGTGACCTACGTTTTGTAGATCCTCCCTGCATCGTCATGTGAGCGTATCCAATCAAGCGAACCTGTTTCAAAGATGCTGACGACGAAGTCATTGCAGATCTTCGTCTGAGACGCGGCAAAGCGCCAGGAATTTCCTTATAAGGAAGTTCAAAAAATCGTATAATGTGTCAACGTCAGCTTACATGAAACATAATACGAATACTGTCTCATGAGGATGGTAGACTTTCGCTTCCTACACCGTGATGGAGTGATGCGTAAGCAGTGAACTCCAACTCATGACGAATAATAGCCACGTATTCCATTTTGATCCGGTCTTGGCAGCTTAATCGGAATCCATCGGGCGACCTGTCAACTTTATGACTTGAATGAAGACCCAAGCTCAACAACCCTTCCCATAAGCATCTCAAAGCTGTGACGTGGAGTCTCATCTTGCCATCAGTCGGCGTCCGATTTTAGCATCAGCATCGAATTGGATTCTGGAACTTCTCCGATGGGCTATACACAGTGCTATAGCTAGTGACATCACGAAGTAGTCGACATAGGTGGTATTTGTGTGACAATATGGGATACATGGTGATGTTAAAGCCATGCTGTTCTATGTGAATGATGCATGTGCAAATATCTCAATAAATCTGAAGTAAATAGCTACAAAAGCTTCTTATTCTCCATGCCCAACCCGTCAAGACTCGAAGCTAAACTTCAAACCAGGTAGAATCTCAATACTCTCAGGGTTGCCTTTATCACCAAGAAGATTGAGATGAATGTATCTTTCCTGATCCTGGCTGCTTTCCAGAGTAATCTCTTGCTTTCCCTTCGTAGAACCAGAGTGAACAACGAAAGGCCATTTGCTCTCTCCAGTAGTGGATCCATGAATTCCGTCGTAAACCCCAGCAATGGCATCACGTTCTTCCTTGCGCACTGAGATCGAAACTCCCGAGACGCCAACGGCGCCAGAAGGATGCTTCGTGTAAGAAGGTTCTGATCCATCGTCTTCCTTGTAAGGCACTCGTAAGTGTCTCGGAGTGCGGTCGAGACACCAGAATGGAGCTTTGCCTGGATGCACAGCCTTGCCAGAAGTAGTGTAGGCAGAAGCAACGGACCACTTTAGTTCAACTCCATCTGGTCTGATACGACCACCAGCGACTGGATCGTGGTAAACAATCCCAGAGTTCGCTTCCTTGACGCGCTGTTGGATCACTCCAAAGTCCTTTTCACTGGGGAGCGTATACGCCCAGTCGACAAGAGTGTTCTCTTCCAGCTCTCCCCATCTATGCGTCTTTCGCTTTTCTGGATCCAAGCCATCTTGAAAGGCGATGAGCTCGATATAGACTCCATCAGAAAATTCTATGAGTTTATTCACTGTCCGACCGTCTGCGTGGGCTCCGCCATCAATTACAGTGAGGACACTGTCCAATCGCTTTGGTAGTTCTTGTAGCGTCTGATAAGAGACCAAGATCACAATGTGATCTAAAATTGGTCGCAGACTGTTGCTTTCGGTCATATTAAAGAATGTTATGGTGTTGAAAGGCTGAATTTGATGATGAGGGGAATAGTTCGGTGTTGCAGAGGCATTTTACAGTAGCCAATTGCGTGATCAGAACCAGTATTACGTCAACACGTCAAAATTCGCGACAGATGAGGTTGGCCTAAATCTTTTGATAAAAGTTCCCATTGGGTGAAACCCGAGCCCTGTTCAAGTATGGGGATGTGTACTTTCCTTCATAGGCCTCTCTGGATCTGTAGCAATCTGGTCCAGTTCATCCATAGCATCGCATAAGTCAGCCTCCCGCCTTTGAGACAATTCAGGTTTTTTTCCCAGTGGCATAGGCCCATACGCTTCCCAAACCACCCCAACTGACTCAGCATCTCGCAGTTGCTCATCCGTAAGCCTTTGGGAAGCAAGTTCCTTCCTGACCTCCCGCATTCTTGGGGCCCAATTCGTGTGCATCCAGCCGAAGAACTCCTCTAGGCTCATGTTGTGACGACAGCTGTCTTGGAACTCTGTAAGGAGACTTTCAAACAATGCAAGTAGGGAATAGTCTTCCTCTTCAATTTCCAGGAGCTCCTCTTGGGGCAAGGGGCCTGAAGGGATCCAAACGATGGAACAGCAAACGTGACGCAGACCCAGCTGAAGAAATGTATAATATCGTATAATGGCCGCATAGATCCATTGGAACTTGCTAACCTCACCTCGATGCCCTGAGAACAACCCTTTTATTAACCTTTCTGTTATTTCAGAAACATGTTGTTCTGATTGGACTGAGAGCCTCCACCAATATATCCCGCCCAACAGCTTGGTCAGAGGGCTGCACCCCCCGGGGGAGCACCAGCAGCGACATCCGTCGACAACGGTTTTGGAAAAAACAACTTGAATAGCTGCTCTTGATAAGGGGCAGTCCAGGTGCAATTCCTGTTCAATGCGGTGCGAGTACCCCAAACAAGCCATAAAATAGTGAGCCGCTGTCACTTCTATCTCCCGGCTGGGTAGTTTTCCAGCAGGAATCTTGCATTGGATACTGATACCACGATCGAGCATCCAGGAAAGATATGAAGAAGAGAATATATGGTTAGTCCATAATACATCTTTCTTATCACCAGTCATACGAAAAGCTAGGCTGCAGATGAAATCTGCAAACTCGCTATCCGAGTAATCAAAGCCCAGCTGATAGGCATATTCAGCAGTTTCGCCGTCACAAACAAGCGAGTAAATTGACTCATGGTCGTGAGACGATTCGATTCCCCCCTCGTATGCACAGAGGTGTGTTGGTACGGGATAGCCTTGAGCTTCAAGTTGGCGTTGTACCCGTGCAGCATTTTGATCCAGGATTCGTGTTTGATGAATTCCTAGTCCTTCTCTTTCAGCTGGTGAAAGTATTCGACACGAGAGTTCTTTCAGCTCTCCTCTCCTTTCTGCTAGACCCTTGATGATAATCTTACGGCCTTGTACACAGCGGTGACTGGCAAACCATGGTTTTAAGATGGCACGCAATGGGGTCAAAAAAAGCGGCGTGTCCAATCGAAGAAGCATTTCAAGTAGTTTGCACCCGTTGCAATTTACTTGAGGCTCCTTTTCATGCTTCCATGTTGCGTTTGTCACATAGTCAATAGGATAAAGGCCCCTATTGTTTCTAGCGCGGAGAGCTTTAGCGTCTGTATAGCGAAGAAGAACACTTATAATATCGATATTTTGCGTTTCAATGGCAAGATGAACAGGGGACTGGCCGAGGTAATTGGTTTCGTTAATGTATGTTGGGCATCTCTCTAATAATTGTCGGGCTCCATTTCGGTCTTGTCTAAGAACAGCCTGAGTCAATTGATTGATTGATGCCTAAAGCTTATGACGCCTCCACGAAGCATATCAAGCCAACACACTGAAAAATCCTATTTAACTTTAGCTTTTAGAAGGCAATATACGCATAGCCTCAACAAAGATAAGTCTCTCAATAAAAAACAGAATAATATACTTTTATGATGACTCAATCAGTAACCTTATTAGTAGCAGCTGGGGTATAAGAAGCCGCCCTGATCCCTCTCTCATTGCTAGAAGCAGAAGAAATTCTCACACAAAACCACAAAAAGAAAAACCACAAAAAACACCACATAACCACCAAAATGCCGTTGCCAAGTGGAAGGATTGCCCTCCACCCACTGGCCAACGGTTGCCAATGGTACTACGAGAACCACTGGCCGTTCATGGACCTGCAGCGCAGAGAATACAGGCTACTGTGGATGCTCGTTGAGGACCTCTTCGAGAGGTACAGCCTGAGTCAAGGGACCAAACTCTAGATCTGCAAAGATTAGTCAGGTTGGGGTCTGGTCTTAAGTAGGCTGAGACTTACTTTCGGCTACTTGTGGGAAAGCTTGGAAGAGTCTATATCCATCACCGACACGGTCTTTACCACGCCACCACGATAGACCCCAATCGTGATAATGGTGGCCTACCGGTTCCCTGTATCTCGCTAAGATAGTAGCTGCAGCTTGATCAGGTCTCGTACAGGAGGAAAACCACTTACTAGTGCCTATCAAAGAGGGAATAGGTTTACTAAATCAAGAACATGAATAAAAGTTATTCATGACTCGTAAGGTTAAGTTTGCTTCGACTTACGCTATGATACTGCGAGTATATGACGTTGGCTTCGAAATGACGGTAAGCATCTCAAATAATTCTGCCATGTTATCGGCATTATGCCAGATGGCCATCTTGAGTAGTTGAGTTAGGCTGTAAATCAATATGTGCAAAGACCAACCTACACGGTACTTGTTTAATGCCCAGCCGAGTATTGTGTCACCATCTCCATTGACATCGTATATAGAAGCATGAGAGTTGGCATAACACCAAACAAGTCGTCTGAAGCATGAAGCCAACAGTATGCGCATGTCCTTCCGCGGCAATGAGTTATAGCGAGGGATTGTGCCCACTAGTCGAAACACAGGGCATAATCTCTCATCCACCGTCACAGTCCAGGCCACTGTCTGACCAAATCCTAGTATTCCTACACCTGTTGTGAACTACAGGGAGACTCTACTAGCACGTCCCCATGGCTTCTGATTTGCGGGCACCAAGAGGCTTAAGACTCGCTTCGTTCGACGAGTTGATGCCTAGAGCTTTGACACTGGACATTCGGGCGCATGGTGGTCTCTCGATCTAACTTCAGCTTCAAGAAGTAAAGGTCCCCAACGTCGTTGACTATATCTTACTCGCTGCGTTTTGCAAGAACAAAAGGCATTAAATGTCATGCTACCGCCACCCTGGTAGCTGTTCGTTTGTATACTGGGTACGAATGTATCAGATTCTCGATTATACAGTGAATTGGTAGCGACACTAGTGCGAGAGGTGAGGTTCGACATCTGCTGGGCCATCGTTTTAAGCAAGAGCTTCGAGTCATCGGAATCTCGTGTAAGGATCAAAAGTTCTCTGACGTCTTGCTGGATAGTACCAAGTCTTTCATCATGAAACTGGGACGTTTTATGCAATTCATCTAGGGTCTTTTTGTTCTGGCCCGATGTTACATTGAGGTCGGCCACGGCTTGGTGCATGTTGTTGATAGCAGATGTCGTTGCATGGCCAGTGTTGCTTTGAAAGTATGGACATTAATTCATGATATAGGATACGAAGGAACGAAAGGATCAACATACAGCTGGAAGACCTGCAATATGGTTTGCAGAGCAATATTTGTACGCGAAAGACTTTTCTCAAGCTTTTCCATGTTCTGCTTCTTGAGAGGGTACTTCAATTTGGCACAAAGCTCTTTGGCCCTGGTAACGTTGCCGTCGGGCAAAGTAATCGTTGGGCTTCTCAGTTGTTTGACAACTGCTAACAAATTGTTGACCTCGGAGATACATGAGGCTTTGCATGAGTCGATTGCATTTTTGGTCGTGGCATCACCAGTAGGCGCATTAGATATCGCAATATTAAGCGCATTGAGTGATAGTTGGATATTGGTCGCGTAATTGCGTGCTTCCTTGAGATCTTCTTCCCGGCCGTCGATATCATCGAGTTATTGCGAAATTTCTTTAAACAGTTGCAGGCCCAAAGAGACAGTGCCGAACGCGCTACCAGCTATACCAAATGCTTCTGCCATAGTGGCGAGTTGGGTGCCCGCGTGTCAGCAGAAACGGTAGTTGATAAGGAACAAGAACGACAGAGACACTGAATTGTTTAATGAAGAGCCTGATTCAGATGTAGAGAATCAGATCATGTGACTACCATCTTTTCTAGACAAGAGTGTGGTGCCCTAACCGCATTGATAGCCATTCAAGGTTGACAGCAAGGCCTTCTCAGCTGTTGTACAACGTTGTAGACGTGGTTCAATTGAATCTGGCTAAGCCCCTTTGACTGCGTTCAGGCATCATTGGGGCCCAGCATAGCCCCTCACAAACCTGAAGAGAAAGCATCCTGATTGGACTTGAATGTGCATAGATGCTTAAGGTAGTTACGCAGCGCTTGTGTAGCCCATTGGTGGAAGCAGGCTGTGGGTTTATATTTATAACGGAATTCGTCAAGTATCCAAATATTCTTATAAAACAGAAATGCTCATCTTGAATTTGGTATGAATCTTGGAAATCATCACGAGTTGCCTGATTCAGCAGACATGGCATAAAAATGCAGTTACTAACCAAAAGACAAGGCGAGCTGTAATCTGATCTATTGGCATTCAGTAGATAGGGATTGACTTCGGGGCTGTCTCCCATGAGTGATGCGTGGCCAATCGTTAATTAGGCAAATATGCAAATGTCTCTTGAACTCAAACATGGTGTTTCATCGTGGGTGAGATCTTCACCCACGTTCGGCGGATCTCGGGCAGCTGTGTCACATGGCCACTACCCGCCACTCGAGCTTCATCTTCCTGAACCGAAGCCAATCTAGAAGATGATCAATTCTTCTGAAATTGCTTATCCTTAGCATGATTTCACTAGAGGCTAGAGTCTTGCACACAGCAGAGCGGTAAAGAACTTGGATCAATCTATGTAAAACACTAAACAAGGACTGTGATATGCTCACGTACTGACCTGCGGCGAGTATCCTGTTTGACTACTCTCGGTACTGCAGATATATCTGGAATGAATCTATACCACCCAATTCCCAACGCCAGGATCCATAAAAAAACGAGTGTTGTAAACGCCAGTGACTCCAAAGTTCCCAGCCCGACGACGGCGATCTAGGCGGCGGGCATCACCCGAGTTGAAGTCCACGCACCAACGCCGGTCAAATACTGGTCCAGAGACTCTTTTCTGCGAGGCCTTATAACAGGCTTTGGTAGATCAGGAACCTGCTTGGTGTGAGTCAGCGTGACGGAGCTGACTGAAGGTTCAACACGCATCGAACCTGACCGGTTGTGCTCTTGCGTAGTGACAATTCCCATATTGCCTGACGTGTTTGAAAAGTAAGTGAAGAGTCAAGCCAGCGATACGCCATACATCACTGACCGTTGAGATTTATAAGTGTGGTATAAGATTGTTTATCATATGAAGTCATCGTCGATATAATTCGACGAAGGCGCGAGATGCAAGCTTTAGCTATGAAATAATTCTGAAATTTTTGAGAGTAGTCTTTTGAAGCGCGAAAAAATCGACGATGTTCATTTTGGCTGCTAGAGTATTACCGTGATAGTCCGTGGACAATGATGCCATTTTATAGCTAAAGGGCTGTACTGCACAATGATGCTCTCTTTCCGCATTCCACGATAATCTCAATCCTCCAACCCCTCATGAAGGGGCTTTGCTTGGGGCACATGACATGTACACGTGAGATAACAAGTGCGAAAACCACCACGAGTTGTTAGTGATCACCCCCTTCCAGAAAGTCAATAGAGTTTGACGGGACCGAAGGGGGCGAATTTCAATATCAAATGTGCGATCGTCGTTGCTTGATATGGGTGAGATATCGGTCCGCGCTCGGGGACAACTCATTGACTCCGGTGCTAACAATAACAGTGCCAGCTCAGAGTCTAGGGCTGAAAACGTTCCGCCTTGTTTTAAGCTTAGATTGATTGGAGGGAGATATTTGGCTCTAAAATGCAGTGAAGGTTTGACCATCGAAAGGAGAAATCTTGTGCAATCTATGGACCTGAGATTTGCTGCGCTGGTGAATACGAAAATGCGAAAAGAGACAACGCAGAGGCCCAAAGGAGAAGGTATCACGCAACGACACTTTTACCCATGTTTTTCTACTTCGAAAGCGGTTTCGAGGCTGTCGGCAGTGAGATAAAACTACTGGTGTTGGGCATCTGCACTTTAAACACCCCTCATATCCTGATTTGGAAGTTGAGCAGCAAAGCCAATGGGCGATTCTCGGAGGATACTAAAAGATGACGGAATCCTACATGCAGAATGACTACGCCTTTTGGCATGTAATCGAGCGGGGTCAACTTGCACTTCATTCCTTTGGCCCGAGAAGTCACTCATGCGAATGATGCCAGCGCATCAAGTACCGCGGCTATTTTCTGGCGTGAGGTATCTAATGCAGATCGCAAGATCGACGAGGTTGAGAACCCTACGCGCCCTGACCCAAGGATCTGTCACTGATGACGATGTTCCCTCAAACGTTGGGGACCGTTGTGTGCCACGTGGACAAAGCGACGATCAAATTACAGGAATAGGTCGCGTGATCAGATGAAAGATGATTGAGAGAAGTGGCGAGGAGGAAACAACGAACTGTGCCGATCATAGGCCGTCGAGTTATGAACATGCCGCCCGGCTCCGGGCTTTGCATGTGACACAATGAACTTGATAGTGAGTATGAGAAGCCCTTGGTAAGACGAAAAATATTGTATTGATGTTGAATCACACAGTCGAGAGGCTAATCCTCCCTTGACTTGACTGTCTCGACGGAACTTCTCCAGTCGACTTTGATCATGTAGATGACTTCGATAAGCGCAATGACTGCAGAGCCGCCTATCACTCCTGACCAAACACCATTCAGGCCCAGGTTCCAAGGGCCCAGCTCCAACCAGATTGCGATGGGAACAGCGGCAAAATAGTTGACGAAGAACACAACCCATGCTGACACAGATTGTTTGGCCAAACCACGGAGTACACCATTACATCCGCAGACAATGGAGTCAACCACTTGGAAGCCCGCGACAGCAAGCATAGTATTCGTAACAATTCTCCGAACCTCCTCATCGCTCGCATAGAAAGGGCCAATGTAATTCCTCAGCAAGAACAAAACAGCACCATCAAAGAATCCTAAAGCAACAAACATGATTCCATAAAGAATCGTAACCCGTCTCGCAGCATTAACTTGCCCACCACCAACCAGATGCCCAACCCTCGTACTAACAGCAACACTAAGCGAAAACGGAATATGCCACATCACAATCGACGTAGTAGTCAAGATCGTCTGCGCAGCGAGATGAATCGTGCTCACATATGACGTGCTAACGGTGATTATCTTAAACGCAGCCCACTCCGCCAACGTGACAGCCGATCCAGCGGCAGATAGACGAACCATGGGTCCCCAGCCCTGCAAGGCACGACGCGTAAAGCCAGGCCAGCATTCGTGGGTTGACTTTTTGAGGAAGATGCAGATGAGGAGGAGGGTTGGGCGGAGGGTGTTGGCTACTGCTGCGCCGAGAGCGGCGCCTTCGAGACCAAGGTTGAGCTTGAAGGCGAAGAGCCAGCTGGGGATGGCGTTGATGGGGGCGCAGACGACCAAGACTGCCATGCCGGTGTTGAAGTCGCCTTGGGCTTGGAGGAAGCGCTTCAATGCTTCGAAAGAGGCATAGCCGGGTATACCTAGTATGCTGACTCGGAGAAATGAGCCTGCTTTGACGGCGAGGTGTTCCTGCTTGAGGATGAGAATCAGGAATGCGGGAGAACAGATCCAAACTGCAGCGACAGGGATAGTAACAACTGCCATGAGAAGAAGCATGCGCTGCACATGCAAGCCCACACCCGTCTTTTTACCGGCCCCATACGCTTGTGCACATAAGGTGTCAAGAGCTGTTGCCATTCCTTCGTAGAGAGCGAGACCAGCTATGCTGATGGTTGTGACGCCAATTGCTGCGGCTGCCAAGTCATCGGGGCTAAGATGGCCAGCGGCTGTTGTTGTGATAACGCTGAATGAGTATTGAAGTAGATATGTTGCTACTAGAGGGACTGTATAGCGTGTAATGAGTGACAGCTCAGCCCACCAGTCGTTCGTCGGCCATTCTGAGACAGATCTTTCTTCATTGTTTTGCAGCAACGGGGCCGCTTCATTGCGGGCCTCTTCGTCGAGAGAAGTCATTTTATTTTCAATTGATCCAACACTGTGTTGTTTGAAGAAATGCCTTTTAAAATATCTGGAACCACGAGGTTTACATAGGGGTATTTGCTTTGACTCACAGATCCAGATATGGCAGTTGGTTAACGAACTTTATCCGATCCCGGGCGGGGAAGCAGGATGACTCTAACAATTTTGAGTCAGCAACACATGCAAGAGATCGGTGGCAGCGTTCATAAAATCTGCACAACAGATACCAGCGCATTCAGTGCCATGAATTTGACATTTACAAATGATCATTCCACAAATTCGTTTTGCAGAACCTATTCCATCCATTCGCATGTCTTGCCACGAAAAGGCAAGCGAAGAGGAGCCATGAGCAAGGAACAAGGAACAAGGACAACCAATATCTCCTTTGTTACGTACCAATTCATGCTTTGACCAGCCCCAACTGACCCCTTGAACAATGGATCACAGTGGCTCAACAAGTGGCATCAGTGACCCTCCATAACCCCCACTCATGGCACCTGAAGGTATCGTACAAAGTGGATGATCACATACGAGCACCGAAAATGGCGCTCGGCAGTTTAATTCGACTGAACTCTATCAACACGTTGTAACCACGTTCTCCAACGATGCTACACCACCAATGTCATAAAATCTTGACCGCCAGATGAAGAGAAAAGAGAATTCTCACAACGTCAGCAGTGGCTAAGACATTGATCCTTAGTCCAAGCCACGGTAAATCTCTCGGGGACCAGGGACCGGCCCGTAAGCCTGCTCCCTACACTGCCAAGTGGACCGGAGATAACCATGGCGTTAATTCCCAGCCAGCGAGTCGCAAGCCACAACGGACATGTCAAACACGCCCCCTGGATCCAGTTTATCTTCAGCGGCTGGGGGATTTGCCGGGTACAGCCGCTTGATTTTTCTCGGTGGTTTTGCTTTGTTCGATACTTGCTTCCAACCGAGTACGCTAGTGAATCCTACGGGAGAAGGGAACTGAAGAGGCTCAGATCTACCGTCTTGCGCCCGTGGTGCGGCTGAGGCGAGGAGGAGCTAATTGTCCGACGTTTGAGCCTTGTAAATCATAAGCCATGAATTAAGGCAAGGAATAATGCCATTGTTGTTACTAACGCTACACTGCCCTACATCCGATATGCACCTTCACTAGATCCCATTGAATCAGCACGTGAAGTATGTCTGTCATCGTAAGATACTTCAAAATCACGATTCACCATGACGCCCTCCGTCAAATTCCTCACACTATCACTTCTACTCGCTATTTCAGTTCGTACCTCCCCCATCACGTCCCTTCGCCACATTGGCTGATCGTTATGCTTTGGTCTTGAATGTCTTCGTAGAGCACTACCTAAGCCACTGCCTTGCTTCGATGTTTGTTTCGTTCGTGAGTCGGAAAGAGCTGTCATCTCGAGACCCGTTCCGTTGCCACTGTCTTTGAGTTCGTAGGGAGTGTTTAGGGCCGCAACTGCAGTTGAACCAAGTAGGCTGTCGATTACGCCTTTGAGACTGGGGATGCAGACTGTGATTACTGAGAGGCCGAGTGCAATTTGACCCCAGATCATCATCGAGACAGCTTGCCATGTGACGTCGTCTGAATTCTTAAACATGTATCGTGCGTGAACGAGCTCGGGTATCGTGATGATCGGGACAATGAGTCGCGTGCCGAAAAGCGCCATGACGATCATCTTTCTTCGCATCGAGGTCTGGACTTCCCACATCATTGCAACTGGGAGAACACACAGAGCTATATCTGTCAATATTATCATGATGCCATTGTACAGAAACATTGGCCCCTGGTTCGGACATTGCGCTGCATTCTCAGCGAGCCATGGCTCCGGCATTGAGCATTGAAATGCGGTCGCAAATACGCCAGAGATAGCCCACGCGATGACAACTCCACCAAGGATCATATTTGCAGTGTTGAGTCCACCTTGTCGATCGATCTGTCGGATAAGAAGCCCAAGTGAGATCTTTGTCGTCGCATGAACAAGAATTCCGAATATTCGTGACGCATACATCAGCTATACCACATTAGCAACATTCCCTACTCACCAGAAAAATACTTACCTTGCTGAAACGGCCAAAGTCCTCATGGGACAGAGCATCACGATGCTCACCAAGTCCATGATTGCAAGCAGCAACAACACAAGCTGTTTGTATAAAGTACAACAAAGCAGCAATCAGCAACCCCACGTCGAAATCTTTCATAGAAGTAATATTCAACCGAATGATCAACTTCCCAATAATACCAAGAATCGCATAGATGAAGAAAATGACGGCGGTGGTGACAACAAGTGCAGCATGGTTACTCTCCGTCAACGGGTAAAACGGCGGAGCCGCTTGCGATATTTGGTCCATCGTCTGCGTAGCACTCGATACCCTTCGGAGCGTTTAGCAAGGGACCAACGTGTTGGTTTTTAATGCTACCGAGCAGACGGGGAGAGGGTAGCATTCGGGGCTGTCGAATAAATAGAGTTGCATTGGGTGAGGTGACAGCATGAATGTGAGTGACCAGGTAATTAAATTAAGACATACATACACGATGAACCATGAATGGAACGCAAGGATTGCATGATCGTGCCGTGTTTCGACAACCTCAGCTGCAGTGATAATCTGTCTAGGTCGTTGAAGTCAGCGGCTTGCGGTGCGGTCCTCTCATGTTCAAGGTACCGGGATAACTACTCTATCTCGGACCACTGGGCACACACGTTTCAAGTTTCTTATGTACTGTCCACTTTTGTTCGTCTTCAAGTGGAGATTTATTCTTCTGTACTGTGGCCTATGAGATGATTGTTGTCTCGTCGATCTATGCAGGTTGGTGATGACAATTACAATCCCTGTTTTCTCGCTCAGCAAGATATGCGGAGTAGTAAGCCAAGCAATGCAACCTCCGTTCTCTCTTTTACCCTGTCTCTTCGCTCAGTATTGATCATTAAGAAAAGAGCAAAGAGAACACGAAAACATGATATCTCTTGTGGCTGTTGGTACATAAAGCCTGGTCCCTGCTAGCAATATTCCTTCGAGTCCACTTGGCGTTACATCTCAAGCGGTTCCACGAGATATTTCCCAACGAGAAATGATCTGCGACGCCACAATCCCACAGGCAAAACCCGTTCGATTTCATTGCCGGCCTTGTTCGCGGCAATCTCGCCTCGCCTAACTCCCCCTTCCATCCGTTGAGGATCTGTCGCTCAACTTTGATGCCAGAGCTTCTTTACTTGTTTCAGGTAATAGCTCGTTCGCATTTCCCCGATAGGTCCACTCTGTAGGTAACTCGTTGCTGGCACTTTTTATACCTGAGGATCTGCTTACCCCGAAGTTTGTTGGTTCGTGTTCCTGCATTCAATCTCGCTCGCATATTCTGGGTTCACGATGTCGCACGGTAGCAACAGCATCGAGCTCGAAGCCTCGGGCAAGCAACAACCTGTTCCTGTGAGCGTTGACGCTTCGGCTAGGCCGCCTGAGGGTTCCAACATCTACAATGTTACGCGAACGCGAAAGGTGTTTTCTTTTTCGCAGCTTTTTGCTTTTTCGTTGACGTATATGGCATTATGGGAGGGTATGTGCTCGTAAGTTACTCCTACTCTATGTCACGGTCGCAACGACGCTGATGGTGGTAGAAACATGTACTTTGCCCTCTTCAATGGCGGACCTCAAACGTTCCTATTTAGCTTCATCATCGTCTTCTTCGGCGCCATCTCCCAGGCTGCGTCTTTGGGAGAGATGGCCTCCATTCAGCCTGTCGCTGGGGCGCAGTACCACTGGACCTTTTATATGGCACCTCAATCGGTGAAGCGATTCGCGACTTGGATTCAAGGATGGTCGACATGGTTCGGCTATGTGTCGCTGTTGGCCGCTATCGCCAACGTCACTATCATCCTACTCGAGTCGATGATCAGCATCAATCATCCCAATTATGTCGCTGGTGGATGGCACACTTCCGTTCTTGTCATCGCCATGTGTTTGGTCCATGGGCTAATGAACGTCTACGCCTTCAAGCTCATTCCATGGATTGAACTTGTCGCTGGTGTTCTTCATGTCTGTCTCTTCGTCATCTTTGTCGTTGTTCTAGTTGTGATGGGTCCTCGAAACCCTTCGTCCTTCTGGCTGCAGCGCAACATCTCGTCTGGTTGGGACAATGAGTACATCGCTTGGAACCTGGGCATGCTGACTTGCGTATGGAGTTTTACTGGTAAGTTGTAATGAGAGTTCGCATCGTGACCTCGCTGACTGTTTACAGGCTTCGATAGTGCTATTCACATGTCCGAAGAGACTCGAAAAGCCAAGTCTGCCGTTCCTCGCGCCATGTTCTGGTCCATCTTCATGAATGGCGTCCTCGGCTTCGTCATGGTCAACGTTCTCATCTCCGCCATGGGCTCTGTTGAGGACATGCTTCAGCAACCCAGTCAGATCCAGGCTATCCTCCTTAATGTGACCGGCTCCAACAAAGGTACCACTGCCATGATAGCTGGTCTCTTCATCATCTCGTTCAGTGTCAACCTCGCCAATATCGCATCCGTCTCCCGTTTGACGTGGGCTTGGTCTCGTGATGGTGGTATGCCGGCTTACTTTGCGTATGTTAGCCCTACTCATCGCGTACCTACCCGCTCCATCATCCTCACCGTCTTCCTCGTCTGCGCTCTGAACCTTCTCAACATTGGCAACACCTCTTACGTTGCTTTCGGTGCCATTACATCTCTCTCATCTTTGGCTCTTTACCTTAGCTATGCTATCGCCATTGCCAGTATTATCTACGTTCGTCTCTCGGGATCTACTATCAAGCTTGGGGAATGGAACCTAGGTCGCTTTGGCCTTCCCATCAATATCTTTGCTCTGGTTTATACCCTTTACGTCATTATCTTCCTCCCCTTCCCATCAACTCTCCCAGTCACTGGCGAAAACATGAATTACTGCGGCCCGGTCATGGTAGCAGTCCTAGCTATCGCTGTTGGGCTGTGGTTTACACACGCTAGAAAGCATTGGAATGGCCCCAACTTGACCATTCTCGAGTTCGTCGTTGCAAACGCATCTGAATGATCATGAAGAATGGCCGCTTGAGTATTCCCATACATACATATAAAATAAAATAATGGACGTTCTTTGACCAAATCTTTATTCAACGTGCTGACTGGCTTTCCTTAACTTCTGGGATACCACTTCAGGTTCGCAGTTCATGGCTCATACCTACCATTGATGTTCGTGCTCATATGAAGTAACTCTCTCTCACCGCGGTATCATGCCAATCTCACTGAATTGTGTTTAAACTTGGTCTCAATTGTACAAGTCTTTCCCATTGTTTCATCGTGTAATACTAGGTCTCCAAAACATGCATATCTGCTTTGCTCACGATTGGTTTAATTATTTCTCAGCATCTTGTGGATACATGCAACTTATCATATCTCGAGGAAAGGTTTTTTAGCGTCTGGTAAACTCTGAGTAAATGTGGAAGCAGCAAAAACACGTAATAGCTAAGTACATATATATTGAATGGTGCTTTTCTCATTTCGAACCAAATCATGCTGGAAGCCCAATTTGCAAAAACCTGATAGTGAAGCGAGGTACCTATACAAGATGAAAAACATGACATATGTCCTTTAGATGCTCGCTTGGGTCTTGCGAGAGATTCAGGAAACAATTTTGCAGACAATCGGAGGCATTCTTCCTCTTGTTGGTAACTTCATAACCTTTTGATACAACGATGTTCAGATGCAGGGTAGCTAGCTTAAAAGCGCGTCCCGATTCACCACGCGGGGCGGTAGCAACCCGGCTAAATACCGGCTAAGCAACAGGGATTACGGGTACTCCCTCTCTCCATCTGCTGAGTGCTTGAACCATAATTTCTTTTGACGCAATACGTTAAGAACGAACTGGTACGAAAGGGGATTCGCAATATCCGTTTTCTCAGGCTGCACTGCTTTTAAGTTTATTTGCTCAATACAGGCTCAGCTGGTATCCGGCCATTCCGAAACTATTTGGCAACTATCGACTGTTGGTGCCATCCTACCTGTTAGCGTCTCCGCTGTCTTTTAGCGAGATAGATAACAGGTCTGTTAGCGAGGGTTTAATCTTCAACCAACAGCTGTAAACTGACGACCAACGCTTCTTGGCACATTCCAGATCCGGTCTCCGTCCCATAAATGGCCGTTCTAGAACACAAGATGATCCATCGCTTTGACAGCACGCACTGCAAGCGACCTGAGCGGAGTCGAATGCAGGGGCACGTAAAGTCTTCCTCTTCGGTTCCTCGCTGAGCCCAATTGATCACAATGCCAAGTCAAACCCTCCATTGATGCAACATTGTCTTCATAGGAGTAAGCAGAGAGGAATGATGATGTCCTTTTTTTAAAGACTGTGCCGCATGTGATCACCAGGGATAGGTTTGTTGGCGCTGACATGATGACTTCTCGTAAATGGGACCTTCAGCTGCCATTCGGACTGCGCAAGCTGCACGCTTGGACTGGTGTTGGTTGTCATCAGTGTCATCTGACATTTGTCCAACTTACCAGGGAGTTGGACTCGTCACTGCTGTTTCAGAACCTTGAAGAGAATATCAACATGCGTCGTACTCTATATAGACCATAGTCCTGGAGACTTGAGCAATTGGCTTTACGGTTACATTGATAATTAACCATAATAGACATTTAGTCGGAGAATTGTACTGTTAGTACGCGTCGGATGTGCAGTTCGAGTGCTGGTCCTGTCTGACCTATGTCATCACAGATCCCTGTCTCAGATTTACGATAAATCCAATTAGCCTCACCAAAGGGTCCTCCATGACTCCACATCGCAACCAACCAACACCTTGGTAGGTCAATATGGACTGTGCCGCTATTGGAAATAAGCCCAAACCCAATTTCCCAATTCTTACAAAAGGTTCTCTTAGCCCCAAGAAATCCGTCAGCCACCCGTTCTTTCGTCCTGTGTCTTGTATCCACTGGAACCAACAGCCGCACCCGATATTCAGGATGGACGTCATTACCCTCGACCGCCTTAATCGACAAAGGGGTGTCATTCTTGCTATGGTGGTTCTTGTACTTGTTGGCCTTGTTATTCATATCTATGCCCTCATATTCTCACCAGCTTATGGAACTATGAAGGTTGGACGAACCTTTATACCTTCGACTGCACGACCTTTCTAAGTTTCACGAAGCTACGACACAAGATAAGCACACAGCTGTCAAGGTCTTATGATCAATGGGCAGGAGCGGCGACGACGACCTGGACCCCTCTTGGTGGACTGTCGGCCACGGTAGATCTGGCGAAGACCCAACAAAGTGGGATACCAACACAGAACCTACGATAAATAAAGAGGTTGACGGAGTTGGAAGACGAGCGAAGGCGGCAGACCCCCATCTGATCATTATTGCGCAACCTTCTCCAGATCGAATCTCAATGGTTGAAGCCTGTCCCAACCGAACACAATGCCGACCAGACGCCGACCTGCATTGTCTCAGTAAGTCCGTCAAGAAAGAGGAGGACATCACTCAACGATATTTCACGGACTTGCAGCTCGGGCTATTCCTCAAAGGACTTGAATCCACAGACACTACAGACAGACACGAACGCCACGACCGATATTTGGTACTCTTTGCAAAGCATAGCACTGCTTTTAAATTACTTGAAAGTTAGAGACTGAACCTTGTAGCAGTTCGGAATATTGATAAGGTTTCCAAGATGCAACCGTGATGAGCGCGAGCAGCAGCAGACGAACTTTAAGCAATGTAAGGATACGAGGTATTTTCAGGAAACCGACGCAGCTCAGGCAAACGTGGGTCAGCTGTTTGTTCTTCGTTCCCAGTGAACATGGAATTGCATATCAGTCCTGGCTAGGATCTTCATAGACCAGTGCTTCGCATTGGCATTCTACGATAATTGGAAGATGTAATCATGATAGGGCAGGCAAGATCCTCAAGCAGGTTGGTCACTGCTCTCTGGCTCTGACTGAACCAGAAGAAATCATGGTGGAACAAAACAAGGGTTCAAATCTAAATATAGTATTAATATTATGTGCTCCTTGGCGTGGATTCGCTCTCTGATATAGACGTCACGCTTCTGATGCTTGATATATCCGAAAATCCATGAAAGACAACCAACTCAGGGTCATACAGTCCGTTAGACATGCCTGATCTCCGAGACTCCCGCTTCTTCGATCTCGTTTCGGTGAGCCTTACCCCTGGTAGGACGACGGCTGGTAAACTGATCGGCGCTTGTGCCGACTCCTCTGTTGTTGAGAGTCCTGGAAGAAAATGACGAAAGATGGGTCGGAGCATAGGAAGACAAGCTGGAACATCTGTCAGCGACGGGTCTTGATGGAGTGGAAAGGGAGGTCAGTCCGTACCAGAAAAAACTGCCATATTGATCTCGACGGCCGCCCACATCATGCTTTGTGCCATATCCTTTGGTATGTTGTCGGTTCGAGGATCATATAATTTCGAATGTACCAAAACAAATATTGACGCAACGCAGACTCTGTAAGGCGTAAGACAAGCAAGTTACCAAGCGAAGCTCAACGTACATGGTTCCAGATGTAAAAAGTCCAACAACAGCCAACTTTTGAGATAAAGGTAGCGTCATCTTCATAACTTCGATGACGGGTGAAATCAAGATAACGCAGTCCATAGTCGTATGTACGAGAATTGTAGCAAAGAAGAAATTCGCTTCGTTGAACGGGCATTTAGCGCCTTGTATGCTCTTATCCCAATAAGCTCGGATTGGAACGCAGTGGAAGATGACCATGAAAGTCCGAATAGTTATCCATATGCTCACAGCGGCAAGCAAGATGATAATGGCGTATCGAATCGAGGTGTACTTAAAGACCCGCCAGTAAAAGCAGAGAATACTGAGTTTGCAAAATGCAATCGAACAGGCGTAGAGAAGTTCGCAGATCCAGAGCAAAAGTCGCGAACGGTCTTGGATACGGCTCGCTTCGATTCGGTCTGCGATCGTGAGGATGGACTGGCCGAGTTTGTAGCTATACGTCCCTAGACGAGGTGAGCGACTGCGGTCGGAGTTGGAGTATGTCGCGTACAGTATATCGTGACGGAGCAGTAACTTGATACAAAGAGCTGGAATGAACTGTCAGCACGTGCGCATTGGTCCCATATGATGATCAAGTCAACCCTACCAAGGCGATTATGGCGAAGTAGTCGTCGAACCAAAGGTTCATTTTAGTCATTCGTCGCGCCTTGAGTCGTAGACCAAGGGCCAGAAAAGCTGCGACCCAAGTGATGCTGATGGCGGCATAGATATCGGACTGTAGCCCGGCCATGACGTCGGGTCCGTCTACAAAGGTTGCAAGATCATCTTGGTCATCAAAACTGCTCGAACAGTCCAAGATAATGACGAGATGAAAGGAGGAGAAACCATTGTTATCTCTGCCTCGGCCGTTTTACGAGCGGGGAACCATAAACAAGAGGGGCAAAGGCCATCATTTGTCTTGAAAAAAAAGCCTCGCCGTTTGGAGGCCGAGCTCTCGGGACCAGATTTGAAGGTGCCATCGCCGGTGGAGGAAAATCCGGGGTTTAGGGGCCGTTATGGTTCTGGGATCCGCAGAAAGACGGAACTTGAGAGTCAGTGAGGTTTAGCTTATATCGGAGGGGAACCCGATGGCTTTCAATGTTTACAAAGGATACGAATTAGTTAATACCCCGAGAGTCTAGACTATTACTTGCTAAAAAATATAATTTTCGTGGCTTTTTAACAGTCGTAGTGATTCTTGTTGAAATGGAATTCCATCTGTCAAATGGTCGCCAAGGTTCTGTAATGGTGAACCCCTCTTTGGATCGGAGGTTGAGCCGTGATGCTCCGTGGTGATCATAAATCGCTATCTCCGTTGGAGGCTCATGCTAAACGGCTTTTGGTTAGTTACGATGCAAAGTTATCGACTTCGCTTAATGGATTGAAACTCAATTCGTGATCAATCAATCATGGGCGAAATTTTAAGCCGCATCTCATTGACACCGCGACTGCCGCCATTTGACCTCCAGTGCCCCGTTCAAAAAAGCACGAACCTGGGCTCCGAGAATAAAAGAAATCTTTCGCGGAGCTTCCCCGCCGGAACATTGGTGTGTGCAACGCAACAGTGCTGACAATCAAAGCCGGCGCTGACCAGTGGTATACGCTGTGATTCGCAAGACCTGAAATCAGCACCTTATTTCGTCCTCTATTGCTGCTTAGAGCCATCCTTAAAATGATTAGGCTACATGTGTACAAGCCATTCAATATAAAATAATCACTTTGACCGATGACACCGAGTATCTCGTGGTACTGAGCACAACCTATGTGATCCAACGTTGAATCGTGGGACGCGACGGAGCAGACCATCCAGAGAGAAAGCGGGAGTCAACCAAGCGTGTTATGTAAACCGAAAACAGGCTCCCCAGTTGCATTGTGTGCTTCTGTTGTGCAACGCTTGACCAGAAAATGACCTGGACGGAACGAATTCGCTGATCGCGTCTCCTGGTGCCGGGAGGGGGCTTTCTACGCCGCCCTCATGCGGCTTGACTGTCTTCACATGAAATGTTCCCAGAAAACAACTACGACGACTGCAATAAACAACCACATTTGCTGAACAAGCAGCCTTGCAAGTGAATTAAAACCTCAATCTTGTCTCTTCTCCCTCCGTTGTCTTTCGGAAGGCGCACATCCTCACATCATGTCTCGGCCGCAAGCCCATTTACAGTATCTAGCGGCCGCTTCATATGCATAAAGCCACGCAGCATGCCCTCCTGCAACCCAATAAAAAGCCAATGATATGATTTATCCTGCACAAGGCCATCACATCACCCGCCGGCAAAGCATACACTGATGTAATTTAGCCAAGATATTATGCCGAGCGCGCTGCATAGAACCTACAATGGGCTTATACAGACGTTGAATAAGCACATTCGCTGGTTGGTAATTCGCCAAGGCGCTCGCTGCAACCCACTTTTGACAACAACCTGTAACGCATGTCGGCCCCCAAAAGTTCCTGTAACCTATTTCGTCATTAGGCCTGGGATGCAGAAGATACAAGAAGCTGCCTTGGTCTCAGAAATGGGAGTGGTTTTCTGCTGTCTATCCTGCTTTGCGCAATACGTTAACCGCCACTATGCTGTTGACTGAAGCTCATCTTGAGACACCGCAGGCCTTTGGTGCCGCATTCATCCTCGGAGTGCTCGTGCATATCTTTGTTTTCCGCCACGGAGAATGGGACCTTTGGACTGTCAAGCTCATCAAGGCATGGGCAACGTATGAGGTCACGGTCTCATTGTTTCTCACCCAACTCTACTCGTTCTCAGTCTGACAAGCTTTATCGATGACCAACAAATGGTTTGGCTCATTTGCTACGGGGATCACGGTCAGTTTGCTAGCATATCGAGCTTTCTTCCACCGACTGAATCGCTTCCCTGGTCCATTTCTCGCGCGCCTCTCCGCTTTCTATCCTACTTATCTTGCAGTTGATGAAGAGCATATGTATCTCGAAGTGCAGAAGCTCCATGAGAAGTATGGAGATATTGTGAGAATTGGTATGCTCATGTGAAGCACAAATAGTCTCTCGACTGACACTTTCAAGGGCCCACCGAGATCTCAATCGCGACACCGAGTTCGTTCCGTGTTATTCACGCTACAGCATCGCCAGTAACAAAGTCGCCCTTTTACGGTATTTCTCATCCGTGGACCAATCTTCTCGCCGAGAGACGGAAAAGACAACACGCCAATCGTCGCAAAGCCTGGGACAGGGCGTTCACGACAAAAGGTACGGTGCCCCTTCGCCCTATAGCAGACCATGAAATCTTACAAGAACTAGCCCTTAAAGACTATGAACACCGAGTTCTCAAGTACACTAAACTCCTCACCGATCGCATCGACGATATGAAAGGCAAGCCATTCAATGTATCCTTATGGGTCAACTTCTACACCTTCGACATCATGGGTGATCTCGCCTTCGGCAAGAGTTTTAATATGCTTGAAAACGGCGTAGAACACGACTTCTTTATAGAATCTCACCAGACACAAGGCTTTATGGGCGCATTTCGACGACTTATTTGGTTCTTCCCTCTTGTTGCGGCTATACCGATCTTGAACAATCCGTATCTGAAGTTCCAGGCTTTTATCAGGAATCAGGTCGAGACCCGACGAAAGGTATGTATTGAAGGACACAGTAGAGAGTTGTCTAACTTCTGCAGAATCAACCCCAAGAACCAGATGTTTTCACGTATATTCTGGAAGATTACGATGCACTTGAGAAGCCAACAGAACAAGATTACAATAACCTTTGCGGAGATGCTCACTTAATTGTCATCGCTGGCAGGTAGGAATTAGAACTCAGCTGTTGATAGACAGTGCTAACTTTGCAGTGATACCACTTCTTCTTCTACCACATGTCTCCTGCACCATCCTGCACTCCACCCCCATGTCCTAGCCAAACTTCGGGCCGAGATTGACGATTATAAGAGTACTCATGAAGAATCTGACCTCATCTCACTAGGCAAGCTACAGTATCTACAAGCTTGTATCGATGAATCTCTTCGTCTTTATCCGGTTGTCCCGTCAGGTCTTCCAAGGATGACACCGCCGAAAGGGATGGATATTGATGGTGTTTACATCCCCGGAGATACGATCATACATAACCCTTCTTACACCATGTACTGAGGTATGACTCAAGAGTAGCCGGCATAACTAAGTTGCTGACACAACACAGATGAGCGTTGCTTTGAGAAGCCGAATGAGTTCATACCTGAGCGATGGACTACTAGGCCGGAGCTGATCAAAGATGCCTCCGTTTACGCTCCATTCTCCACTGGTAGGGTTTCCTTTTTCTTTCTCGCCCAAGCCATTAGCTGACATGACAGGCCGTGGTGTTTGTGCTGGAAAGCAACTTGGCCTGATGGAGATGCGTTACGTCCTTATGGATATTCTCTCACGATACGATATTGCTTTCGCACCGGGAACGAATCCCCAGGCTTTCATTGATGGCTTGAGAGATTGTTACACTCTGGAGCTACCAAGACTGGACATGGTGTTCACCCCAAGAGCCGGAGCCAAGGTCGGAGGATAAGATATTTGTAATGATTTTTGGAGACATTCAGAAAGAGCAGATTGCAATGTTAGAAATCCAGGTAATAATGGAGGATTAGCTATGGTAACACGTTGGAATATTTATCACTAATTATCCTTATGCTTCTTTGCGGAAGATTCACCACAAATCGCTGCACCCTTCCTCCAACGGCCAATGTCAAAATCAGGGTATGGATAAGCCGTGATGTTGATTAGTTGTTCCAACGGAGTAATCCAACCATGCGTGGGCATCACACTGCACATTGTCAGTCAAATCCATTTGCCACCACGAATACTCACGTCGTAGATCTTGGAAGGCCATCTTCCAAAAGTTGATCCAACCACTGCCTCATCTGCTGCTGATTACCCAAATCAACACTGAGCCCAGCCTCCCACGTATCAGCCTCGTAGACAAAAATCGATGAGTTTTTGTCAGGACATCGCTCTGTAACCATTACATAAGTCCAGTCAGCGGCATGAGGCGCTTGATCAGCCCAGTTGAACCATGCTTGGACCTTGATGTCGCGATGAACGTAAGGGTGTGTTTGACTAAGGTTTGTCAGCGAAATACTGCACTGAGAGCTCAACGTACTTGAAAGTGATAAACTGGGCTCCTGGAATGCTAGACCAGTAATCCACTGCCATCTCAGGGATGATCAACTTGGCGCCAGCGCGGACGTAATCGGCTACGCCTCCACTATGATCTCGGTGATGATGTGAAGGCTAAACTGTCAGTCAACGGAAAATACGGCTATGATATACGTACCGCGACATAAGTAACCTTCTTGCCGATATTATTCTTGATCCACTGCATGACAGCCTCACTCCAAAAAGGCGGCGCATCGCACACAATGACTTCAGTCTCAAACTCAATAATAAGCTGCTTGAACCCAAGATCATGGCTATCATCGATGATAAGCCAATACAACTGCAAAAGGTCGGTAGGCCTAGCTGATTTTAAAGCATCGACGCTGACATTCTTGACTGGTGATCCGAGTAAACTCGTGCTGTAATCCGTGACAAGGCCACTGGGAACACCAGGAGGCTTTTCCGATGCATTCACTTTCTGACCGTGAGGAACAAGATCGAAGAAATGCTCGCGAAATCTTGCTGTGGCGATGACTTTGTCAATGATAAAGTCTTCGAGAACCGCACTGACCCGTTGGCTAGATGAGCTGTAGATAGTTTGAATAGTATGGGGGAAGTTGACTCCCTCTACCTCTTTGTAGTTTGAGAGGTATACGTCCTTTGTAGCGTTTCCGTAAATCGGATGTTGTTCTTCTGAGCGGACGATATATGGTAGGTATGTGTCTGGATCGACGATGATGAGGAGCTTGTCAAGATTGCTATAAACTACACAGTTTTCGCAAAATGGTCGATTGAGAGGCTTGAGACATACCCGCGGAAAATGTGATGCCGTTTATAGCAACCTCACGTTCTTCAGAACTTTTCGACTTTCGAATCTTGGCGTGTCAGCATGGTACCTTAAGATTCAAATATGTACTCGACTCACTCGTTCAACAAGAGCAGGAGACTTCATGAGAGCCTCGGTAGCGTAATTAGCAGCCAATGCAGCTTCGCCAGTTAGCAAGAGTTCCACTCCGATCGTAGAACCAAATCATACCATCTACACAGCCGGATGTAACGTTCCAGGGAAGGAAGACTTGGTTATTCCCCTTAACAAAGCAAGCAGAGTCACCATCGCCAGTCGAAACCACGAGAGAGAACTCCATGGGCTCCAATTCAGGTGATGCCCATACCCACGAGTCTCATTTGTCAGCTATTATCACAAAGCCTGCAAGCTGCACTCACGTGAAGGCTGTATGCGGCGGTCGATTCGCTGACGAAGCAATGGGTAGTCTAGTTCATAAGAGACGTTCTGCTTTCCGGATGTTGCTGCTGAAACATCTGCGCGCATGAGATTGTAGCTTTGCATAAGACTACGAGAACGGTAGATTCTAACATAGTAAGCTTAGTTAGAGTATATTGATGATGGGATTCACCTTTGGCACTCGTAAGTTACCTTAGACAGTTTTGAGAGCCCCTCCTCCCCAATGGCAGCGATTGCTTTTTCCAGTGTTGAATTTGCCCTGGTTTTCTTATCAGATAAAGACACAGACGGTGCTGTGAGGCCGAAAATGGCCATAAAGATTGATGTCAGCTTCATCTTAGCTAAAAGAGGGTCGATATGCAGCGCAGAAATGTTTCTGGCCAAGGCCGTCAGAACATGGTTTTGGGAAGGATTGGGGTTGATCCCGAAGGGCGCCGTAGGTCAAAATTAAGCTTAAAGAATAAAAAGACATTTGGAAACCACCAGCTCGTTTACTCCATGCTTAACGATGACCCTTCGTAGCGTAATAGAAGCACGGCGGCGATATGGGGGCGCAAGTTTGTGTCCTTGGCGCGACTGGTGGCCATAAACATGTCATAGTACAACGACTAGCGATGGATCAGATTTCTCCGAAAGACTCAATTGTAAATGACTTAGAGCCTCTTACTTGTGCAATAGCTTGTTGGAGTAGGGAACATGAGTGACCAACTCAGGAGCCTTCGCGGTTTGGCTCCATCATCTACTTTTCACGCTCAAAGCCTTGGCCGAGAACTGTACTTTTCACTGTTCAAAGTATTTAGAACTTTTCAACCATAAAAATGCCATGTGGAAAGCCACTTTCTTTTTTATCTATTCTAGGTTTCATCTGCTCCACTTACTGAGCAAGAAAGCTTCCAAGATAATCGGCCTTGCCAATGGGAACGCCCTTCGAACGTAAGATGGAGTATCCAGTGACGATGTGGAAGAAGAAGTTTGTTTGTCCATGGTAGAGTGTAGCCTCTTTGACAGTGAGATGGAGGATCTTATCAGGCCGGGGACTTTGAGGGGTCAGTGAAATGTCGTAGTTTATACTTTGGAGGCAGAACTTACAGCTCCACCTTGACATCCTCGCGTGAGTTAACATCCTCAGGCTTCACGTTCTTCACAGCCTCAAGAGCCTTTTGAATTCGAGCATGCAGGTCGGCAATGGTCTTCTCATTGTCTTCGAAAAATGTGGGCTCAACGCCTGTCAAGCGGCCAATGGTTGTCTGAACAGCCCTGGTGGCAGTTTGCACTTGGAAGACGAGGGGTTTTTGGTCGTCTATGAGTCTGGCTTGGGGGAAGACTTCATCGGCGTCGAGGCCTTTTTCTTTGGCGTATTCCTCCGCCTTTGTTAGGACATGGTCAAAGGTGTGTAGACCCTTGATAAAGGTAGGGATGACGAGGTCATACAGAGAGGTAGGCATTTTGACGGTGTGGATTGCGAACGTGAGGTGACGGACTTGAGTAGTGAAGAAGTGATTGATTAATGAATATGGAGTATTTCTCTTACGATTAAGGATATCTAGGTCATTCATATATAATCCGATCTATTAATTGCGCATTTGTAATCCGGAATTGTGCAATTACCCCGACGAACATCATATGCCGACGAGCCGTTACCGGAGGAAAGCGGTGAGGCGTGAGCTGAGACAATTGGAGATATTAGTCAGATTTACTGAGTGCAATACTGATTACAAATGACGAATATTGTACGGTTGTGACTCTGTCAGTCGTCACGACCCCAGTCGAATCTCCATGGCGCGACATGTCGTGATGTGGGGTTTGGGCACGTCATCTGCAGGAACCTCGCGCAATGACAGATTGTCCTGGGAGTTTTCCGACAATCTACGCGATAATAGTTGACTAAGAGGCTTTATCTAAAAATTGTAGAGTTGTGTCAGTAGTGAAGTGACATGGCCAAACCAATAAGGATAAAGTTTCAGAGTCGAAGCTACGTAAGGCCGCTGAAGACCTTTTCATTGGTTGTATTGAATAGGATTGAACCTGATGCTACGAAGGCCTGACCGGGAGCTTAAACTTGCACAATACAATGAGTGCGTGGCCAGAATATATTGACTTTGCTATTTATTCTCGACCTTTTGTTGAAAATTACGCTCTCATCTGCTGTAGACATCACTGTCCTCTGACATCTTGTTGTTAATTACATGTTTATTAACTCGGAGGGCCAGGAATCAATATCCTTTACTACACTTATCCTTTCTATATTTTTTTAACTTTTACTAAGTGCTTGTAGACAAGGACTTTAGTAGTTTTTGAAAGTAGCAAATAGTGACAAGGTTATTTACTAGTCTTGATGTTCTTAATTATCCAAAGTTATATCTGGAACATCCAATAACAACTCTTAGACATGCAATTATGTCTGTCATACCAAAGTTATTTAAACTAAAATCAGACCTTAAATGAACAACTTGCACTTCCAGATGACTTGGCGGAGACCGTTAGCTATAAGTATTGTTCCTACTTAGCATTACAACCAGATCTCCTTTTCTATTTATATCATTGACAGGTAATTACAGCCGTAGGAAAAAAATACCACCGTCATGCTTTCTCAAAAGGTCGATCCCCAGAAAACACCAATCGCAAAGAGTTTTATTACACTCACAAACACCCTACGCACTATATCAGAACAAAGGTTCTACGACCAAGCCGCACAAAGACGAGCACTAGCAGCTATTGATACATGTCGCAAATTTCGCTTCGCCGAACTCGCCCTCCAGGAACGTGCGGTCAAAAGAAGAGAGTCGAAATGTCTTACTAGGTCACAAACGGATATGGTGTCTCGGTTGCCCACAGAGATCTATGCCATGATAATCAAGTGCCTCGTCAACGATAGGAATGGA
The DNA here is from genome assembly GCA_013623355.1 of Fusarium bactridioides. Lineage (NCBI taxonomy): Eukaryota > Fungi > Ascomycota > Sordariomycetes > Hypocreales > Nectriaceae > Fusarium > Fusarium bactridioides. Next base: position 34,739 of record JACCKW010000179.1, on the reverse strand, counting down.
AAGTCCCCGGAGGAGATGGAATTACGAGCTCATACTTTGACATCTCTGGCATCTACTTGTAGAATCTTCCAGATACTTTGTGAGAAGTACCTGTACACAAACCTCAGATCCCAACGATTATCGGAAAGTGTCGAATCACAGTGGCTTCTTCATTTCGCTCTGGCTGTTGAACCTCGCAGAGCTCATACTATCAGGTCACTGAGATGCGAATCCTGGCCACCTTGTTTCCAGTACGAGGCATGGTTAGAGACCCTCAGGCTATGTACCAACCTCACTCACCTTGAACTGGTTTGGGAATACTCGACCCCCAAGAACATCCAAGAGCGGCTAGGTAACTTGATTGCTGCTTGTCCCAAGGTTAGTGAGTTCAGCTACGGCGGCTTCTGGACCTGGAACTTCTTTCATGAGTCTCGGGCCACGACTGTCGAGAAAACAGAAAAGTTTTCGCATCGATACGCAAAATTTGCGAAACAGCTTTGCCACTTGGACATATCTGGGTCAATCGACTGCATCACAGAGATTCTTTACTTTGATTACCCAGATCTCAAGTCTCTCACTGTTGACATAGTGGACTGTGTAAAGGGAGATAAATTCTTTCAGGACCTGTCTTCTCATACTCCCAGTTTAGAAAGACTGGAATTACATTGGGTCGAAGAACTGTCTCTAAATGACCTGCGAATGGGATTCAAAGCATGGGGGAAAACATTACGATCTCTTTCTATCAACCACCCCATAACCAGGTATCTCAGTGACGGAATCCTGGTTCATATAATACCCCATCTTCCAAGATTGGAGCAGCTTTGCTTGGGTCCGCAACCGAGCTTCTGTCTTTTGGATCTCCATGCTATAGCTCAGCCGGACGCTCCACGCCTGAAAGTGTTTCGATGGCGAGTTGATGAAGCGATGTTCCATGACCCATTGGCAAATTCAGAAACCGTCAACCAGGCCATCATTGATATCTTTATTGCGCATTCCGAGACTCTCAACACCTTCATTATAGATCAAGAATTCGACTTTTGGAACTTTGGCACGGACCTTTTCAAGCACCTCCAGAAGGCAAAGAATTTGGACAACCTTCGGGTACCGTTGCACGAGATACCTACCAAAGAAGAGATCCAAGGTCTTATCACTGCATGTCCGAAGCTTGGAAAGCCAGACACAAGACTAGTGGTGGTTAGAGAGTTCTTGACTGACTGCACCTTGACGACTATAAACTACGAGGAGGGTAATGTAGAGGTGGTAGAGGGTAGCTGGGGAAGTATACGCCATCCTATGAGATGGTCATAGCGAGGCCAGTATCACAATGCGCGTTTGCCTGTATTAATGTTGTATCATTAGTTCGCAGTTCTAGCCTTAGATGCAATCCAACAGTATCCCTCTACACTTGCATATTATGTACCCAACACCGCTAGATAGGGAGACTGTTTAAACAGCCAATTATGAATAGCCTTGTAGATGGGCGATTGATATAAATATATACTCACAGCCTATGAGGAACAAAGGACGGGGCGTCGCAGACCACAGGTTGAATTAGACTCTAGAGAGGTCAACTGAGGGAATTCGGTCCTGTCTCAAGGTTTAGGTAATACAACCCTTCTCGAAGTTTGCTTGCCTGAGACGTCGAAATCCTGGCTATTGCTAGCTCGGAAGTTAGAAAATTGAAGACAAAGTTCGAGCCCTGTGCAAGAACATTCAAGCTGGTTCGTTGGCGGGCGTGCACCTCTGATGAGACTTTACCGCAAACCCCTTTTGCTTTCAATTTCGAAACGCAGACCAGATTCTTATACAGGTTGAAATATATAAATAAAGCAACGTGTCTTCTGTTACCCATCTCTCTCTACCTTGAAGACCTTATCCTTCAGACCCAAGCTTGAGCAACATCACTTTTGCGCAAATACTTGACCTACAAGCAAATCATTTCTGCCATCCCAGTTAGGTTCTCTCCGAAGAGAACTTAGTACTAAAACGCTATGTGGAAGAACGATCCACCAAAGATTGCGCCGCCTAGGCGCATTTTAAAGAAGAAAGGACCAAAGAGTCGACCTGAGAGCAAGTTGGGGAAGAATAAGCCATCAAAGGGTCCACCTGAATGTAGATTGCAACAAAGCATTCAGGCATTACGAATTATTGCAAAGCAAAGGCCTGATGACCCCGAGGCACAGCGTCGAGCTCAGGTCGCAACAGATCTGTATCTTGAGAGCTGGTCGCGCCAAAAGTTCCCGACCCCGGTCATAGCACACGACCCAGCAGAATCTCGGCGACAAACAAGTTGGGTTCCCAATCTCCCTAACGAGATTTACTATATGATTTTCGATCATATTATTGGCGAATATCCGACTTGTCCGCGGAGCAAAAGAAGACGAGAAAAGACTTTGCTATCCTTGACCTGTTCCTGTCGTTTGTTTCAAGAAATCCTGGAGACATACCTGTACAAACACCCCCGAAGTGGCATGTTCGATGGGACTCCATCCATCTTGATGTTTCGCCTTTCTTTGACCATTGAGCCGCGCCGAGGACCTCTCGTCCAGTCACTGTCTATCAACGTCAAATGCATGTCTAGCAACTCCCTTTGGCTTAAGATTGTCAAGCTATGTCCGAACCTCAGTCGCTTGGAGATAGTTGAGACCAACAGGGGCCTTTCTCGCTCCCACCTCGAACTTTTGGGAAAGCTCTTCTCTGACTGCCCAAATGTTACGAGGTTTAGTCTTGATGCAGGGACTTCTGACCCCGAAGTTAGCAAGGCGTATAGAACCGACAAGGGATTCTTAAAGTTCTGGAGACAGCTCACGCACGTCCAAGGACTTCCCCGTTCCGAGCCATCAGACATAATTTCGATCTCTAAGGGATGTCGCTCACTTCAACGACTGGTAATTGGCTCTTCTAGACATCTCGATCTGGGGAGTCTTTTGGACGCATCCAAGAAATGGGGCAGGACTTTAAGGACTCTTGATCTCAACTGGCGCACGACGACGAAGGCTACTATTATCCCTCAACTCCTGGAACAACTACCGGTAGTCGAAGAGGTTTATCTGGGACACCTATATGATATCTGGCCAACAATCCTTGCTCTGTCTCGGCTAAGTCCACCACGACTCAAGCGTTATAAAGGAGTGAGTCACCGTAAGTGTGACCCTGTTCACTCGCTGGAAGTGGAGACAGCTATATGCGACATGATTACCGCTCAAGGTGATACTTTGGAGAGCATCAGTATCACCGGCCAGCATGATCTCCACGTCGGTGTTTTGGAGGCAATCAAAGGGGCAAAGAAATTGGTGTTTCTCGATTTAGAGGTCGGTCGACTTCTGACTGATGAGGAACGGGAAGATTTACAGGCATCATGTCCTCAACTGCGAGCTTCCGTTAAGCGTTATGGGGATAAGTCCCATGAAAAGAGAGACTCCGACTGGTCCTATGCGAACTGTGGTGGCTGGGGATTTATTCCTGATGAGTAGGATCAATACTGTTGAGACAGATAGTAGTAGTCTTGCAGATAGCAAAGTAATAGTATAAAAAGGCTCGCAATCGATCGTGTGTATGCTTGGCCCATGATAATTCCTGGTGCAATGTTTGAATTCCACTTACAGCAGTAAAGCTCTGACGTATATTTATGTGCAATCCCCAACAGTGTGTGCTTGCTGAGTATGTACTGGCATTTTGATCCAGTCAAAGACATTAGCTATAAGTTGGAGTTTGTCCCAAAGCTTATGACGTAGTAACGAGACATATCAAGGCAACACACAAAAAAAGGTACAATTAACTTTAGCTTCTGGAGGCAATAGACACAAAGCCTCAAGACCAATTAAAAATAGAATAATATGCTTTTTTGATGACTCATGCAGTAACCTTATTGGCTTTCATGATAAGCAAACCTTCGTTTTCGCCCATCTCCTCACGAGTGAACATAAATCTCAGCTCCTTACCCAAAGGCATATTTTATTTCCTTTCTCCTATAAATACTGATTTGGCCTTGTGCTTCGAGCTAAGAAAGCTTGTATAGAAGATACTCGCAGTTATTTGCCAAACAACATCACTTGGCTGGGCAACATAGACTATACCTCCACCACAATAGGCACTGGCATAACCATTGAGAAGAGAAGTAGGTTTCAGGAAACGACATTCGACAGTATAATCAGCTTACAATGACGGCAGACAAGAACCTCGATCTTTACAAATCACGTGCCATCGCTTTCCCACTACTTGAAATCTCAGAGCAAAGCCAGAAGACAAGATGGCAGACCGTGATGCTGAAGCCGCGGTTGACATTCGCCACCAGGCCTCCAAGTCAACAGGGTCGCTAGACGTGTACTCGGGTTTCCAAACCTCGAGGCTTCCAACAGAGATATATCAAATGATCGTCGAACATATTGTCTTGCACTATGACAGTTACAGCAACGATCAAAAAGCAATCCGCGCCAAGACTTTATTATCCCTAGCTCGTACTTCCACGACCCTCCAATGTCTGACCGAACCATATCTCTACTCCTTTCCAGAATACTCACGACTGGAAAGCTCTCGAGGCCTGGACCGGTTCCGGCTATCACTGGCGGTTAGTTCTCGTCGAGAGAACCTTGTCCGGGCTCTTGAAATCGAGTGGGGCCCTCAGATATCCTCTCAATTACTGGTTATAGACATAGCACGACGGTGCCCTAATTTACGTACTCTCATTTTGAATCCTCCTAAGACGGATTGGCAGAAGGACGAATTCAGTCAAACCTGTAATGATAACTTGGCTAACCTGTTCTCCGTCTGTCCCAAAGTCAGGAACCTGTGCCTGGCAACATATTTCCCAGAAGACTTTCCGATACCTGAACAGGATAGGCGGATTGAAGAGTTTGTCGGGCAGCTTTCTCATGTTGATTTGAGCGGTTCGGGATCCTGGGCCCAAAAGGCCATATTGCCTTATCTGTCGCCGAATTTAATATCGTTCATGATGACGTTCCCTGAAGACGATCTTACAGGCTTCCTCGAAATCCTAGGCCAACGCTGTCCAGTCTTGCAGAGACTGAGGCTTACGGGCTGGGGGATAACTCCAGAAGATCTGTCGACACTCTGCAAAGGCTTAGGTTCGACACTCAAATTGCTGTGCATTGACGACTTGAATTATGACGGAAGTGTCCTGAGCTTGTTCGTTCCCCACATGCAAGTCCTGGAGCATTTGATCTTGGGCACAAATTTCCCCCTTCAAGGCCAGGACATGGAGGTCATGTCCAGCCTATCATGTTTGAGAACATTTATCTCAGACGTTCGGAACGACAGCACCAGCAATTTATTTTTGGGTGAAGCGGATATCGACTTGGATCGCGCTATGGCTAGCTTCCTCTCTGCGCACAGGATGACACTGGAGACGATGTGGCTAGCTTCACTCCACAAATGGGACAGGGATGTCTTTGAGAACTTGAAGCTTGTGCCAAACCTGGGTTCCGTGGGTCTGTCGTTCATGGAAGGACTTGAGAGACAAGATATTGATGATCTTTTAAAGGCTTGCCCTAAGCTTCAAGAGGCATTAGATCTTGAAGAAAGTCTTGATACGATGTTTAGTGGTGGGACTAACTTGCATGACCTGTCGATTGGGTATCATTACCATAAATGGTGGAAGGAAGATCCGCCCGGAACGGGATAGTGGTTGGGCAGTAGGGTTACGCCAACCTCAGCATAAGATATAAATAAAGGGGGATGAACCACGTGGAAGTCGCGGAGTATAGCAATGTTTCCATGTGTTGCATGAAACCGAAATCTCAAAACAGCTTTAGCCAGAGCAACATGTATTTGAGTTTCCTGTTTCCTTGCTGATAAAATATGTATTCTGCCTGAAATACTCTCCATTATCCATACAGTTCTAGTTCATGATGGTAGCCTTGTCACTCTCCTCGAGGACGTCATCCAGCATCTGGACGGTGGTAATTTCGCCCTTAGAACTCCAATGGGCGCGCATCTTACGCGCAGAATCGTAAAGTCTCTCGGGTGAGACCGCGTCATAGTTGATCAAGTCAATTTTCATGCCATGGTCTTGGAGCCAGTGGAGTAGGTAGATGATATCGCAGACGTCAGAGTTGAACTTGACCACAGACTGAGGGCGTGTACTGCCAATGTATTGACATGAGCGCTTCATCTTGGTAAGAATGAGAACGCTAGGGTGTAGGATAGGTATCGAGCCTGTGTAAAACCTGGTTAGTAATAGACGGTGTTCAGTCAAGTCATCAGGCAAAGCCGCAGGTTCGGACGCCGATCAACCGGCTGACTGACTGACTGACTAACTGACTGGCCAGCCGACCGGAAGAAGGTCCTTCCGGAGCCACAGGTGACGGACTGGGTTGCCCTGTGCTTGAGGCGGTCGCATGGTCCCCGAAGCTAAGCCGGCCCAGGGGGCAAAAATACTCAGGACCTTGATAGTAAATGACAAAAAGACTCAGGTAACTTAGGATAAATCTAAGCTAACCCTGCTAAATTTAGGACATCTTTTGCTGAGTTTATTTTTAATACCCTTTATCCAAGTCTTAGTTTTCTTGCCCCCTGAGGCCGGCTGAGGCCCTCAGGCCAAATAAAACGAGCCAGAATCTGGAAGACCTTGGGGTCAGGGTAGGCGCTTGGACTTACCATCTCCCGGGCGGAGGATTGAGAACCGGCGAGGCAAGCCGAGGGTGCCACGCGCGAGTGTCTCAATAGGTACTCGCAAGTCCCACTGGTCAACAAAAAAAAGCTTCAGGTTCGAAACGATAAACCGCTGATCTGCACGAAGAAGCTGTAGAAGACGAGGTCGGACCTCATTCGGCTTGGCGTCGTCCATGGCGACCTCGACGTCGATATCTACAGTCTCGCGGTCGCTGCCCAGTACATTCAAGGCAAAACCGCCGATGAAGGCATGTTCGATGCTCTGATCTGTGAGAATACGCGAGAAAGCTTGGGCTGCCTCCTTCATTTTGATGAGAAGGGGTGGCATATTGGTGAATGAGATGATAAAACTTCTAACTTTAGGATAGGATATCAGAATAACCTGGTCTAAAGATGGACTAAAGTACCATGAACTTACCTATACTTTGTGCAATTTAGGGTGAAGGTCCACAGATATTTTTCTTCTTATTTGTGCTCGCAGCCTGAAGCTTAACCTTATAGGCGGGAGTCATCCTCATACCTTCTTATTACGAACCTGATGGCCGCTTTATGGTGCAATATCTAAGTCAGGAGCCAGAGGTGTCACTTGCTGCAGAGATTTGTGTCTGAGAGCTTAACTAAAAATAAAGAACTTACTTAGCTACGTTCATGCCTTCCCCTAGCATTTATGTATCTCTTTTCTTTTTTGTGATAAGGCGCAGGGCTTGAAAGGGGCCTCCCTGATAAGACTGAGAGTTCAAAAGAGGCTTCAGCACAGAAAATTAGATGGGACGAATTTACTTTTCCTGATCTCAAGCTTTGGCTTGGGTCAAAACGTTGGTCTACTTCTTTTCGGCAAATCGTCATACGACAGCTTCCCAGATACTAACTGAAGCATCATGTCTCTTGCCCACTCAGTCTCCTCTGTGAATTGCCATTGCTTTATGCTACCAAGCGCATTCTCCATCTCCAAGGCATCCTTCTCAGCCATTCTTTCTTTTTCAGCAGCATCTAGATGCTCCAGGTCCTCTGGTATAGGCATACAGTCCCCCTCATAGCTCATATCGAACATGCTGTAGGCGATGATCCCTGACAGATCTGCATTTGCCATCGCACGAACCATAGTTTGAATGTCGGCTCGCATAAGAATTCGCAAGTAGGCAGCGCAAAGAGAAGGCATAGGCACTGTCCATAGAGGACATGGCAGTGTAGCTAAATCAACAGGCACGAGCTCCTGTTGTTGTATGCCTGTCCAGGAAATGGGTACTAGGATGAATTTGTAACTCGACTCTCCAAAGACATAGCGAAAGCCCGTGCGTGCGTGTTCAGCCATATAACTTGGGGGTCGGTCGCTATCTTGCAAGCCACTTTCTTCAATGATCTGTCTGGCAGATTTTATTTGCTCGTCGGGGATCAAGAAAAGTAAATCCTGTAATCATAGGTCAGCATTGTTAAAAGATTTGTTACGTGAGAACTTACTGCTTTGGATGCAAGGGGGTATCCCAAGCGCTGTAGTAGAGGAGTCTCCCATTCCACGAGAGTAATTTTGTACTCTTTGAACTCGCTTAAAACTTTGAGCACGCGATCATCAGTGACATACTCCATATGTTGTTTGCTGATGAAGGAATGTTGTTGCGAGGGTGAGATTTTGAGAAATAACTGTTGGGGGGCATCCTATAGGTCACGTGCTTAACCAAAGAAAAGCTTAACCTCTGCAACGGAAAGCCGATTTGTTACTATTGCTCAGTTACCCAGATCCATCTCGCTGAGATGTAAAGATCGCTTATCATGAATGAATGAAGAGTATTCGGTAGTTAGATAACGTCTGTTGATAACAGCTATAGCCGAGTAATCCCGGTCGATTAACCACGCTATTCCCCATCAAGAAAGTGATCCGGACCCCCTCCCACCGAATGATTGACAGCGATCTCGCAATTGTATTTATCATCAAAGATTTTTTCGCCTCATTCTTTTTGAACTTGGCATTGTATTTTTACTCCAAAATGGCGAGTGACGAGACAACACCACTTCTCCCCCAAAAGGGGGAAGGTAAAGGACGAGTGAGAAATTGGTTATCTAGAGCTTTCAATGTTGAGAATCGGATTTTGCTTGCGGGGTTTCTTATCACGTTATCCTTCAGTTTTACCCAAGTTCCGTGAGTACTTTTTGTGAATTGGAAGAAGAAAAGCTAATGGTTTGTAGATTATTTTATGTCTTTCATTTAATGACGTGTGATTCGTTTTATGAAACGCATCCTCCCTATGATGGTCCAGGCGATAGGTGCAGTCGGGACGAGATTGCTGCTGGAACAGCAACCCAATATAGTATCCTTGGCATGTCTACTACATTTTGCGGTAAGTCGAGTCAATGGCAAGTCAAGTATCCGATGCGATATTGACTCTTTTAAGGAACGTTGAATCTTTTTGTTGCTGGCTGGACATCGAAAAGGTTTGGCCCCCGAGCAGCACTTTTGTGTCAGATCCTCATCCCGGCAACTCGCGTGGTCACACAAATCTTGGGAGTCGTGGCGGGTGGAGAAAAGGGAATGATTATCATTCAAGCGACTCAATTGATCACAATTCTGGGCGGGCCAGCTGGGTACATGTAAGTCAGCCTTGAACTCACGGTCCTCAACTGCTAACATTGGCCTTAGTCTTGTCGTCAATGTCATCGCTGGAGAAGTTGTTGAACCCATCCGACGAACAGCAGTATTTGGACAGCTACAAGGTGCCATCATGTTAGGCCAGGCGATTGGTTACTTGAGCGGTGGTATGATTGGTGACGCGATTGATATCCGAGCTCCTTTTGACGTTGCGTTCATCTCCTTCATCTTCGCGGCTATCTACGTCTGGTGCGCCTTACCATATATCTCGCCCGATTCAATGTCAAATGGCGGAAAGAATGGCCAAAAAGGCGTCTCTGGTTTCCTCGCACCGCTCAGGATCCTCACACCACAGAAACTACGCCTGGCTGACGGAAGAGTCAAGAAGCATTTCGGCGTCATCTTCCTCTGCAGCGGCATATTCGTTTCTGTTCTCGCTACAGGTTACGCGCCTCTCCTGATTCAGATGTATGCGACAGCAGCGTTCAACTTTAGCCAGGGCGATAACGGGTGGCTCATGTCTGAGTTTGCATTCATGAGGAGTTTCTTCCTGATTCTGCTTTTCCCAAGGATCATCGCTTGGGGCCGAGGCCGTGTTATCAGATCCGATCCGAATAGCGATGACGAAACGGAACCGGGGCATATTCCAACGGAGGCTGGGGAGTTTGATGCGACTTTGGGAGAGCAGGCTGATCATGAGCCGTATGAGGCAGTCGGCCACAGCAAAGAAGATGACGGTTGTCTCTTTGATCTTGTCTTCCTCAGATGGAGCTTGTTAGTCGATGGTCTGCTTACTACAGTTGCCGCCTTCGCGACTAAGCCGTGGCATATCTATCTTGGTGCGTTTTTGGAAATCCCTCGTCAAATACCTCTCTAACAGAACAGCTGCCTTTCTTCTCCCGTTCGGCTCCGGATCAGCTCCAGCAGCAAAAGGCGTCATCACACAGATGTGTCCCGACTCGCAGCGCGCCGATGCTCTCAACGCCGTCACCCTGGTCGAGAATGTAGCACGACTAGCTACGCAGGGCTTGTTTGGCTTCATCTTTGCCAGTTTGGCCGCGGATGGCAAAGCATATGCCACCTTCTTCTGCAATGCGGTGAGTTACTCTTGTTTGAGATCTCAGTCAATGCAACTAATCAGGTGATAGGCCATTGCCTTATTGGCCATGGCGGTTCTCCTATTCTCCAACTTCCCGCCTCCGGGAAGCACACTGATTGAGAAGCATGAAGAGCAGGACGAGGTTCAAAACGAGGGTAGTGAAGGCGAGCCTCTCCTGAACGACCGAGACTGAACCTCCAAAGGCACTTCACAGATACGAATAGCATAAGGGATGGAAAGGATTAGGAGAAGTAACTACAGAATTGACACGATGAAATTTAGATGCATAGTTGAACGGCGTTTGATGGGGACTATATTGGCTTAAGATGGACTGAATAGACACGAATTCTTTCTAAAAAGAGTTATGTGCACCCTTTGAATCATTTTCCTTTTGTATGGCATGCCCAAGTATGAATTCCTCTGCATGAGGTTGGGACGACGAAAGAAGTCAGGGTCTTCTCTGTCTTCAATATTCATCCGAAGACCGTCTATAGAGTAGTCCAATGTGCGCTTACTAGCCAAATCCACTTGTCTCAATCAGGAGCCAATAATCGATTCCCTGTCGTCCAAGGCTGTGTTTCTTCCGCTTTGATCACCGTTCGTCTGTCGCTGGGCTTCGGCTTCAGCCATAGCCGCTATCTCTCGCTTGGTTGGGGGTCTCGGGGGTAAAGGAGACCGAGAAACTGCCTTGAAGATCGGAATCCAATCAGGTAGACGCTTCCCTGACAGTTGGATTTCGGCGTCTCTGACGGCTATCATGAGGAGCACTCGGAGCGTAAGATGTGCATCATTCCCAGCTATATGAAGGTGCGAGTAGGGTATCTCAAACTCTTCTAGTAGCTGCTTTAGACTGTATCTGTACCACAGCTGTAGCGGAAATTGGGCGGCCTTAACAGTATCGAGAATGAAGACAGGCTCAAGCTTGATATTCAACAGTGACAGCAGTGAAAGCTCCTGCTTTCCACCATGAACAACAAGAACGTATGGCTTGCGAGTGAGCCGTTCAAGCTCAACTCCCAGATCCGTTATTTTTATCGGCCTCGCGTTTCCGAACAGAAAGTGGTGCGATCTCCCATGGAATGCTTTCTTGTGACCAAATACCCAATGATGAGATTTTATGAGACGTGATGCCAAGTTGCCACCCTGCGCAGATTTTCGGTGCAAGAGTTGCAGAGATTGTGCTTTTAGAAAAGACACACCAACCTCAACGCGTTGTATTTCATCATTTTCGACTCTGAAATGGTCAACGTCAATGCTAAGAAATCCCAGGTCCTTGATGTCTGAGGAGAAACCTCGGGGAACAGATGTCTGCGGTATGTCAGGCCAGCTCAATCCATTATTTCTATTGGCAGCATGGCTGTAACCAAAAATCCAGCGAAGCATTATTGTCTCGTCTCTAAGGATGCCTTTATGGTCTGGCTCGGGAGGGGTGCCTTCAGCGGAATCCATGCTTGTCGTGGGTCACAGCGGGGTAGAGGTCCCCGCTGTCGAAAAACTTGCTTGGAAATTAGAAGATCAGTCGGTGGCCGATGGGAACGCGATTCGGAGGAACTAATAACCTGGTCATCCGTCGGTCTCGTGTCTCTGTCGTGGTTGAGAGATTGACTGCGAAAGAATTTGATCTTCTTGCACTTCCAGGGTTAGTTCATTTTGGTGATGGTAGTAAACATGAGTCAGCCTTGAGCGCTTTCATGGTGGCTGCGCTTATGTGTCCATTCAAAGTGTGTGTGGGGACTGGAGCACAAGGAGGGTTTACGCATGACAATGATGCTCGGCATGACGCATGATTGGCTGAGATCATTTCCGTGGGCCTGACGCCCTCAGACTGCATATAAATACGCTCTCCCGTTCCCATCGCCTGCACCAAAACTTCTCGCCTGCCACCTACCCCCGATGCCAGCTTGTCAAGTGACGATGCGATGGCTGCAATTGCAAAACATTGCTTATACGCTTTCCACTTGACATTAATCAATTACCAATTACTTGCCTGTTATTTTCTTTATTTTTCAGGACCTCAGGCGATGGTGTTTTGTTGGTCACTCAACACATCGCATGGGACAATGGCAGCGTGATCGCAGCCCAAGGGTATATAAGTTGTAAACTCTCATCCTTTTTCCGACAATCGGGGTGAAGTCACTGGTGTCCTGTGGGCCCGGAATCCCAGAGGGGCGTTGACCAACGGTCGGATGGCTATTGCCTCCTTCCCATTAATCCGCCCTACTCGAGGTTAGAGGCCCGTAGGCTGACTGGGTGGCGCCAACACAGGACGGTGCTCGCTGTACCAAGGCTCATTAACTTGTCGCAGCGTGATCTTGGTTCGATTCCCGGAGCTTCCCCTGATTGTCAACCACATACGACCACAGCCGCTTGGAAAACTCAGGATCCCGTCCGATCTCCCATGATAAGCCAGCGAGCGCCAAATAAGTAGCTCTTTCGGTGACGGAGGGCGAAAGCTTGGTGTTGTATGTTTTTTTAAAAAAATTAATTGTATAGTTTTTCCAATGTGTTGCGCATCATGCCATGCTTCTGATTCTTCATTTTGTCTTATGTTACCATGTGTATCATGGTGTTGACGGTGTGTGCTGTGCTTGATGTTGTACTGATTGGTATTGTGCGCTGTGATTATTTGGCAAGAGCGCGTCTTCACTTTGTACCTTTTCGCCGCGCACAGACCACTTCCACGGTCGCGTTGGACGCGAGGTACTTTGCTTGGCTGCCTATTTGAGAATGCCGTTTGGTCGAGTGGGAATGGGGAATGGTTACTTGTAAAGTGCTTTAGTTCGAATTCTGCTTAATACATAGTAAATTTTCTTTTTACTAGTATTTATCACGTCGCGACTATGGTCCTCCATAAGACAGGGATAAACCTGTTTGTCTAAACCTTTTTGATCCATTGTCCCCTAGTTAATGCCTGTCTTGACATAATTGCAAATGCGGCACCGGCCAGGATTGTAACACCGCAAAAGATAATTAATCCAGAGAAACTTCCATTCTCTGCGCTGACGATGGCTCCAGCAACTGGACTACCAATAAGGACGCCAATGGCGGAAACACCATAGAGTGCGCCGCTACGGGTTCCGATGCTGCGAACATCAGAGAAGCTAGCGACCATAGCTGGTACAATTGACAAAGTGCAGCCGGACGCGAAACCATACAGAGCTGCATATGCAATGACCGAAGCTGTAGAGTGCGCTGTTAGCCATACCGTAAGAGTGAAGATGCCTCCCAGTAAGGTCAATGGGATCATAACGTTGAAGACACCAATGCGATCGCCGAAGTATGCGGGAACAAGACGGCCGAAGGTGCTTACGGTTTGTCAGTTGAATTCAAGGGACATTTACCAAGGTAAGTGACTTACGAAGCCGCATTGACGATAGAGACCAGATATTGAGCCAGGCTGTCTGATACACCAAGTTCCTTCGCCTGGACAATGATAAAGTTGAACGGCAAAAAGGAGCCAAGGTAAAGCATGAATCCGGCGACGGTCAACAAAAGGAATGGCATTTCCTTGAACGGCGTGATGAAGTCTTGGATGTCAAACTTTCTTCTCGGCGGCGGCAGTCTTGACTTGATGGTAATATTGGCGATGACAAGTAGTCCCAGGAAAAGGAATGCCACGGATCGCATCGCCCAGCCGAAGCCAACTCGTACAACAAGCTTATTCACCATGATCGGCAGGACGACACCACCGAGACTGGATCCAGCAGTGATGATTCCGAAGGCGATAGCGCGGTGACGCTTGAACCATGTTCCAGCAGCGGCGATAGCTAGATATCGTAAGTGATGTCCTTGAAGGTCTGGAGACGGACACTTACGCGCGTAGAAGAGGAATGAACAGCCCAGTGCACTGCAAATACTTTGAGATAGAATTATCTGGTAATACTTCTTTGACAGGGATGTCATCATAAGACCGAAGACGTGTAGAGATGAGCCGATGAGAATGGGAATACGAGGGCCGTAATTATCTGTCATGTAGCCAACGACAGGACCCTGTGAAATGTTAGTGAGATCTGACAACTGGCAGAGGCCAGACGTACCCAGAAAAACAACATAAATGACTCGATGGATGATATCCATGCTACATCGCTAGATGAGTACGATTTAAGTTGATTCTGCTCATAGTAATCTTGAAATATGCCGATACCTCATCCTTTGTTAGCTTCCCCTCTACTCTCAATGAGATGGCAGTCACGTACAGTTAATCCACCCGAAACTAGCAAATACAGCGAAAAAGCCACCAGTCACAACAAGCCAAGCTTGGAACCCCCCATCAGGCGGAGGACCGAAATCTGGTGCTGACGTCCCTTCTTGCTGCGAGGGGGCTTTTTCGCTATACGGCTCGATTTGGGAAGGGCGATCGTCGTCAGAGGCGGGGGAAGAGAGTGACTGATGACGGCTTGGTTCTGATGCGACCATTGCTGCGCTTTGGAGGCTGATGGCCAAGTGTGAGGTGTTCTGAAGTGAGAGAACAGCGGCTTGGTGTGAGAAATAGTCTACATGTTACGATCGGATATTATATAGATGTTTCAATTCTCAATGATCTACATCATGCTCGTTATCTTACAAATTCGACCCTTGACCGATTCTCGCGAGATGGTTCCGAATATGGGATAGCTTCATCGCAGAGTGTTCGGCCTCAACGCTAAGCTGTGATCCCTGTCGGTTATCTCGAAGGATGATGCTGAATGCAGTTTAGCCTCTCGGCTTCTAACCCTTGGGTACCCGCTAAAACGCGAGCTGACATCTCTACGCTGCGTTGCCTTCCAGTCCCTTAAACATTCCCTTCTTACCACGTTATACGCAATTTCTGTAAGAGATATCCCTGTCGAAGCTCTCGATGTATGGTACTACATATAGTCTAGCGCATCCCTCACCCAAAACCTTTGAGATCATGGTCTTTGTTTAGTTCTTCGTAAGCATGGTTGGTGTTTCCAGATCCAAGGCATGCGCTGATTGCAGACGACGTCGCGTCAAGGTCTGACTCACTTCCCTTTCGACAGCTATTCATTACTAAGACTTTTCAGTGCGACTTGACGTCGCCTCGGTGTCAGCGTTGCACCAAGGCCGGTATTATCTGTCGTGGTGTCCGTAATCAACCAACACTATGGGTCCATCGGACTCCGACACAACCCAACGTTTCCGCTCTCTCAGTCATACAGTCCCAGCAGCAGACCAACTGGCTGAGCCTGCTACAGCGGATGCGTTGCCAAATAAACTCGAAAGAAACATACGATGTACCGACTTTTCGGTCCCAAGCGCTTTCAATCGCAGTCACCATTTACTTTCCGCAAGGACGGTATACCACCAGCGAGGAGGATCACAGTTCAACGCCGTCGTCATGGCTAAAGGCTGTGTGTAATATGGAAGGCCCTAGTGAGGCTTTGGACTACTCACTTGTTGCGTTTGTTGCGATCCACATCAGGCTGTCTGGTGAAGTGGGTGTGTCTTACGATGAGGCCATCGAGCTATACAACCATGCGCTGTCCAAGGTCATCCATGTTCTTGATTGTCCGTGCATCGGTAACAATGACGAGAGTCTTGCCGCTATTGTAATTCTTTCCACGTGTGAGGTAAGTAAAAGATACTTGGCATGTGGCAGAGTCTCACTGACCTTGACCAGCTGTTCCTCTTCCACGCAAGCACAAGCTGGAACGCCCACGCCCAAGGTGTATCTGAGATCCTCCGCCACCGAGCTGTACCTGACACGAACACTTCAAGCTGGAATGACTTGTGTCGACGTCTCTGTGTGATCTGTGTAGGAACACTTCTCTGAGCAACCCCCGAGTATATGCTGACTATCGCAGGTCATTCAGGCCCTGTCGCAGAAGAAGCCTCTGAACCTTGAACCCAGTCTTTGGCGAAAGCACATTGGCCCGTGGGCTGCCCCAGAGTCCTTCGGTGCAATGCTTGACATAAGCATCAATATACCTTCAGTCATGGCGGAAGCTCACACTTTGGCTTTGAGCAACGAGAAAAATGGTGAGAAAGTACTAAAATACGTCGATCTGCTGACTGAAAAGTTCCGTCTTCTTGAGGACTGGCGAGCCCTTGTACATCG
This sequence comes from Fusarium bactridioides, assembly GCA_013623355.1. Classification (NCBI taxonomy): domain Eukaryota; kingdom Fungi; phylum Ascomycota; class Sordariomycetes; order Hypocreales; family Nectriaceae; genus Fusarium; species Fusarium bactridioides. The sequence goes on along the minus strand of JACCKW010000179.1, from coordinate 18,392 downwards.
CAACATCGCGGCACGCAACCAAACGCCGCTATTCTGGACTGTCCCCTCTAGGGCGAGTAATCCAGCAGACGATGGATATCCAGATAAGCTATTCCCGTTCGCTCTGGTCTTCTCTTCTGTGGAGGCAGCTAGTCCTTGGATCCTCGGCTCCAGCATCATGTTGGACATTCTTGAAACCATCCTGCTTCTTCGCGGAAAACTTGGAAGCTCGGATGCCTCATTGTCTCTTGGCGAACCCCTCGATGGCTATAAAGAGAAAAGCTCACCGAATCAAGCAGACGCTGACCGTATTGCGCGTATGCTTTGCCAAAGTATTGAGTATTGCTATCGGGGTGAGAATGGTACATTTGGCCCGCAAATTACATGTAATGCTCAAACCACTCTACTGGGATACTTTGCGGGACGGGGTATGAAAAGAGAACTTGAGTGGTGTCGAGCGATCAAATACATGAAGGGGCCGGGCACGAGTTTTGGGATTGACTTGATGCAGTTCAAGCCACCGCCTGAGCTGTAGATGCTGAGTTGCTGTGAGGACCCTATCGTCTTAATCTACGTGATAATCGAGATAGAAAATGAAAACATAATAGTTATATCCCTACTACAAGGGGGAAATGGAGTTATATAAAGATACAAGTAAGCAAGGCAAAAGAGAAGCTGTCCCAGTACCACCGAAATCCCCACGACAGTCTCGACAGTGAAAAAAAGAATGATATTAGGTAGACATGCAAAAGGAAAACCAATTGCCCCGTACTGGAATCGAACCAGTGATCTTATCATTTCGTGAAGGTACTAGTGATACGCTTTACCACTGAGCCAACGGGGCTGAATATAATTAGTTAAAATGGAAAACCAAAGTAGTGCTTATGGATCTAAGAACGAAGAGAAGACATGTATTGACATCATCATGACAACTTCTATTTAGTCAATCTAGAGTACTCTCTTATAAATGGCGTGTATTGATAGCATCAGTTGCAACAACAAGTTTGGCGTACAAGACCTAACTAGAGTAATCTGACATACATTCTTCATGCACTCATGTTCACCTCATCTCCAGAGCCAGCCTTAACGCCAGGCTCAACATCCATAACATCCCTATTGTGAGCAGAAGCAGTAACAAGTCCGGGCTGGTTCTCCTTCAGTTCCTTGAACTTCTTCTCAGCGTCCCAAACCCAAGGTGTCTCAGCCGCAAAAAGGAGATCCATCTCTTCGAGCGTCCGCTGGTTACTCTCAGGGTAAAATGCCCAAACCATAGGAATTGCGATGATATTGCAGGCCCCAAAAATGTGAAGCGTGTTTTCGCCAATGGCTGAAAACATGACGGGGCATAGAAGAGTCAACCATCCGTTGCCAATAGACCACCCAAAAACACCGAAAGCGTTTCCCTTCGCTCGAACTTGCAGTGGGAAGATCTCAGCAGGGTAGAGCCAAGGAACTGTAAGCCAGGTGGCTCCAAAGACGGAAGTAAAGATGAACACGAAGGAAGCTGCTGCTGCACCGTACGAGCTAGCTTTGTCAAGATCACCGGCATTTCTCGCTTCTTGACCAAGTTTGGAGAATCCAGCGGCGAGAAACATGGCTATTCCTTGACCAACTGCGCCCCAGTAAAGAGTCCATCTTCTGCCGATGCGATCGAGTGTATAGACACAGATGAGCGTGGCAAACATGTAGAAGATGTTGTTGAGACCACTGATCCATTGGGATTTACGTGTGTCAAACCCAGCTATCCTGAAAATTGTAGGGGCGTACACTGTCACGCCAGCGATGCCCACCCATTCTTGCATGATTTGGAGCTGGACCTGTTAGTTACGCCATGTGATAGTAGCATGTGAACTTACCCATATGACTAGCTGAACACGGCGACCAGTATGAAGTTCACCTGATCCAATACCGAAAAACATGTGCAGATAAGAGTTCTTGGAAGACTCCTTGTTCTCAAGCTGAACGATGTTCTTGATATCGGTGTACTCGGCGTGAGCGCGCGAAAGATCCGCTTCACTTGACCCACGTAGACGTCGAAGAATGTACTGAGCTTCATCGTCTCGGCCAACCTTGACAAGCCAGCGAGGCGACTCGGGGAAGAACCAGACGCATCCTAGCAAGACAAGGAGAGGCAGGATCTGGAACGCGATGGGGAAACGCCACCCGAACTCAGAGTTATTATTGTCAATGTACGAGAGGCCAAACTCCAACCAGTAGGCCACCACCACACCGAAGATATTGAGGGTGAACTCGATTGCGATGAATTGGCCTCTGGAGGTATGTTCAGCTGTCTCGGTAGCCCATACTGGTACGATGGCGTTGAGAATGCCGGTCCCTAGGCCCTACGGTCAGTAACACTGTATGATATTGGACGTCCACCTTGGTAGAGGCGCATTACCTATGCCGTTGACTGCGCGCGAGCAGATCATCCAGTCGTGGTTTTGAGCGGAGCATTGCAGCGCTGCACCGACAATAGCCCAGGCCGCACCAATAGCGATAGTCTTGATACGGCCAACCTTATCTCCTACCCAGCCTCCGAACAGACAGCCAAAGAGAGTTCCGAGATAGTAGACTGACACGATGCCGCCTTGGAGGAGACTATCGGTGATGACTGGTTCACCGGTCTTTTCGTCAACGTAGCCAAAGCCCATCAAGTCGATATAATGTTTAGAGTTGTTGACACCACCCATCATTCCTTGGTCATATCTGAAGTCGTTAGCGAAAAGACTGAACCATTGAAGTTGGGGAAGATGATGAGGTCGTACCCAAAGAAGAAGATCGACAGAGCAGCGACACAATTAATGGCGATGAGAAGCTGACGCTTCTCAAAACGATTCGCGACGTTGAAACCTGGAAGGCGCTCCATGGTTGCTATTTGGCATTGAGCTTGGATGTTGAGAATGTGACGATGATGTCGTGGGCAGGTGTTGCATTTATACTCGCTGCAACTGACCTGGTTGTGTGGAGGATGAGACGTGGAGATCCACATCGGATAACCGAATTTGCTCATTATCAGAGCGTTTCAATTAGCGTGGTTACCTTGGGCGAGGGGCGGAAACATGGCCGTTGGTCAAGTTGTTTCCGTGAGGCTCGATCAAAACTTGGTCATGATCTCAGCACAATACAAGATACGAGGCAGATCGCTTCCTACTTCCGCATGAAGCCAAACAAATTTTATCTCATCCTGTCTTCTCCATATATGAAGTTAGTCGTGTTCTTTTCCTTCGCAATGACAGATCTTCAACGAACTTCCTACCATTACATCTCAAAACGCAGAGTCATCGACAACTGTTGCCCCAGGTTGAGAATTGGAGGTGGTGGAGACATTTTAGACTCCCCCATGTTTTGTTTATGCGCTCCAATCAACAGCCCTCATTCTCAAATTTTACTGGGTCTAAGCGGGGATTTCCTGGAGTTGAGTGGTAATTCCCACGTTTTATTCTCGTGATAGGGATCTTTCAGCGACAGGCAGCAGTTTAAACAAACATCGGGATGCGGCTCTGATGCTTTTCATGTTACGTTAGAGCCTCAAAGTCTCGACATCGAGTCATTTTCGCATCTGTCGTGTGATCTGTTGTTACAGTAGAGATACATACATACATACATACATACACCTGCGGAGTGTCCGCTTTTCCTCTGGCGGCTTCTCAAAGTTGGGGGCTCCAGGTCAAGTGAGTGTCAGCAGAGGGATGATCAGTGGAGTCTTTTCGCTGAAGGTCTCTAAGAGAAAATTGTTTGCCGATGTGCCGGGCAATGCCGCTATGACATCGTTCCTTGATTCAGCTGGGAATATGTAAAAGTGTGGATCTTGTGTTGGAGCAACCAAGAATTCAGCTTACTTGGCCGATGAGGTTTTTGCTGATGGCTGGGATTGTCTCGGGGATAATTCCGCGACATGTTCACAGCGCGCTTTGCCTAGCCTCGACAGCGGAACAAGAGGTGCGGAGTTTCCAGATGAGGATATCATGGACATTGTTCAACAACACGTGCACAGTGAAGATCATGGTTTAATTTTTTGGTTATCCTGGTCGCTAGACCTCACTCCTCCTAACGGCCGAATGATTAGCCGACCCGGATCAAGGTTTCAGGAATAAATCCGCTAAGTAAGGCCAAGGAGGTACCTCGGTATCAAAAGCCGACAGGCAACAATCCATCCGAAAACTGCGGGATCACTCACCGGTAAGTAAGTATGAAGCGCGACGAGCATCTATTTCCCACTAAGATTGCCCTTTCGTCTCGAAGAGCCAGCGATCGGGGTATGCACCGGTAGTTGATGATGTACAGGGGTCAGCGGCTTCCCCAATATCGTTAGTGAGCTCTTAGTCCCTGTTTTGGGGTGCAACAGGGCGATCATCACGAGTCATGGGTCGGCATTGCAGCGACGGTATTGCCTACCCGGTGGAGGAGCGTTAAATCAGCCGAATCACAGCATTTGGCCAGTAAAATAACAGATTGTCCTTGAGTAGAGTACTACTAATATTTTCTTATATTTTTAAGAACTTTATTGTTCTTTTCTATAACCATATCCACCCTAGAACGCGTTCTTTTGCTCCCGGCATCTCGTTTCCATCAAGACCTTCATAACTACTTTGCAAAACATGCCATGTCCAAGACGACAACCTCTTAACGGATACGTAAGTGTCCAGCTGACAGATGCAGTTTTTGAGTTGGCGGTTTTGGATCCAGTATCGGAAGAGATATCACCGGTTTCCTCGGACAAAAACTGAGTAGGGGCTTCAGCTTGAGGACTATCAATCGTTAGCTGGTGTTTCATGTCTGGGACCATATCTACTTACTCCCGATGCTTCAGCCATAGGTGAAGGGCGTGCGTCGCAATGAGCAGGCCAATGGCACATCCCAGCGCAAATGGGTAACCCTTCGGGAAACGAGGTCCTTCGACAGTCGGGAAAACAAGCAAAGGGGTCCAAGCTGTCGTCGACTGAGAGATGGCATTGATCAACACCAATGTGAACGATCTTTCAGCTGGAGATGCTCGAAGTTGAGTATTCACCCAGCCGTGAAGAACACTTGAGAGCGCGACTGACGCGTAAATGGTTGAATATGCAAACCAAAGAGCTGATTCGGGGACGTTCCAAATGGTGAGAATGATAAGACCAAGAGCATTCCAGACAGTAGAAACAGTGATAGCCCACGCCGGCCCCAGCACAAGATCTGAAGCAAAGCAAACGAAGAGGGTGTAAAAGATTCCCAAGGCTGGTGCGATGGTACCCAACTCGTTAACCTTGGCCTTCGAATAGCGATTCAAGCTTTTAATCCATAAGAGAAAAGAGCCAGAGCTACTGTGAGTTCCAGCGTTCCAGAACAAGACATCGACGAGAATGATACCCCAGAATTGGGGTGACAGAACGACCTTCTTCAGGTGTCCTAGCTTCATCTTTCCATGACTGCTGTGGCCCGCGCGTTTGAGTCGCTGCTCACCAACATCAATGTCGTGCTGGTTCAAAACGCGACGATTCGGCTGATCAGGCGTTCCTGGGATGACAAAGTACCCTGCGATACCGACCGGGATGGTGATTAGCGCACAGATGATATACATCCAGCGCCAACCCTCCAATCCATTCACACCATCGAGTCGAGCTGAAGCACCAGCCTGAATGAGGCCGGCGGTAAGTGTTCCGAGAGACAAACCGACGTAGAAGATGCCGCCACGGCGAGCAATCTCGTTTCCTCTGTACCATGAACCAAAGAGGTAATGCATAGTTGGGAAGAAAGCTGCCTCAAACCATCCGACGAGGAATCTGTAAGCTGCCAGTTCGGCGAAGCTATTGACTCGGTATTGAAGAAGTGTGAAGATTCCCCAGCAGACATCCAAGCCAGGGATCAACCAGTGAATGGGTACGTAGGTGAGGAGGAAGAAGAAGGGGATCTGGCCAAGGACAGCGCCAATGATGTAGAACGTTTGTAGCTGAACGAGCTCATTGCCTTTGAAGCCGAGGTCCTCTTTAAGGCCCGCAACGTACGCATTGTCTTTGAGGTGTTAGCAAACAGAAACTAGAACCAGGAGGGGATGCTTGAAGACTTACTCAGGTTGGACTGATCAATGTACTTCACCCAATAAGCTATCACAGCATACGGGACGATAAGAAGATCAAGCTTAATAATAAACTTGCGTTCTTCCGGGGTATCTGTGTCAGAGTACCACTGGATATGATACCACTTCTTTTGTTTGGCGACAGACATTGTGCTAGATGTGCAGATGAAGGATCATGCAGGATAGTTGGAGCGATGGGCCAGGGGCTTTAAAGCATATGCGAACGCAAGCAAGGATCCGAAAATTGGGATCTCGAGAGGCTAGATGCGTTCTTTATCGGGCTAGGTGACACTAGACGTGGGTGCCATGTGCACATTGAGAGATAGTGCTTGCTTGGCGTATTGCATGATTTGACAACACTTTGATGCGACGACCGACTTCGGGGAACATCAGATCTAGATACCAAGACCAGCTAAGGGATTCCTTTGGATATTTTGTGAAAAATCAGATGTGAAGAAACCCACTCTGTTCTTGTATCTGTTCGCTGATTGTCAGTCAACTTGCACCTGTAGACATTTGCAGATCTGCAGTTTCAAGTTCTTGGATTTCATGCAATATAATCTCGAAACCAATCAAATAACTCTGTCGGACCAATAGCGATATCGAGAATTACTTGAATTGGGCAAAAATGCCTGTCGGGTTCGTTATCGTGGTGAGAATATGCTCTCAAACGCGGGGCGAATTGCGTGCTCTCAATGTCGCCATTTCATCCCTGTGCAACGTTTCGCGGCGGGTTGAGGCAATTGGCGCCATCGAAAACTATTGATATCACAAGTTAGTATAATTCAATGAATATGGGACTCGGGTGATATGGGTTGTTGGAGGTTAGCAGTTGCGTGGAAATGAACGCGTCGGTGGAGATGCTGTCCTGTGAGAAGAGTGATATCGGCGCGACTGACATTCTTGAGGGACTGACAAGCTATACTCTACAGGCTCCGTACACATGGACGAGAGATATCGAAGAGTCTATACTTCGGCATCTGTGGTCTGGCAACAATACAAAATGGAAGAGACCGAAGATGTGAGTGAGCCTGGCAACAAAACAAGCGGCAGAAAAGTTAACGAGATTGAAGAGGACCAGCCTTTGCAGCGCCATCATGAAGAGTTCTATGAAGCTTAGTCACTTCGAGCCTCGGAGGTAAAATCAAGCGGAGTCCAAAGTCTGTGGTCCGTCTGCTGGCAGCCAGTTTTGACCAACGAGGCTGGTCACTGGGTGACAGTTGCACGGATCCGAGACGTACGAGCGCTGCTACCAAAAGGACACGCCCTGGGGAAAGGTTATATACCAAAGTCACATTGTACCCTTCAGCGAAGAGTGGTCGAGTGGTATCTACCTATGAAACTATAGAACCTAAAATCCGCTCCTAAAAAACCTTCCTCCCTCGGCCACTCTTCGTTTTTTGCTCGCGGGTTCGAATCCTGCTCCCAAAATGAAATTGTGTTTTGGCACCGGGACTATCGCATGGCCCAACAACTCCAGAGTATTCCCTCAGGTCCAATCATGCATCTAATCGCCAGGAGTGGAGGTCGATTGACAACGGCATATGATCTATCGCTCGACCATATTAAAAGTCGAAACAGTCGAGTTCTTGGAGACACGGATCTACATATAACGTCAGCATCTTGGAAGAGCTCAAAAAGTCTCATACACTTACTACGTTGCCGCAATAGGGACAGGAGTGGCCAGGACTGACCCAAACTTCCTTCTCAGTCGTAGTGCATCTAGGGCACAGGACACTAGGCATTTGTCTGATGTCTGGGGAAGAGTCATAAGATATTCCAGGGTCCCTGCCAGGCATATTGAGGTTATTTAGGCGAGGTGGTGTTGGCTCTCTTGGTGCAGAGCGGTGATGAAGAGTGTTCAGGGAATCATGTGAATATAGGAGAGTTGCAAGTTTGAGATGGGGAAGACGAACATGGTGGGATGCCAAAGAGCATTTATGTTTATCCAAACTGGTCATGTTGGAAATACCAGTGGTAAGTCTTACACTGGTGTTCACTGAATTGGTGCCTAACTGCTCAACGAATCAGATGGTCCTGTCTCTTGTTCAGGCACTACACTGTATGGGATAGCAGTGGCAGCATTCCTACCGAGACGAATCACGGTGTGATGCAACATTAGATAGCCAACTGCGTAAATTAAGCAGAGGTGTCAAAGGCTTGTTCGGATTGTGACAGTCATTACATAGGATGTGAGTATCTTATGACACCCTTGCTATTGGACTTCGTACCCGAGAGGCCAACGACTCTTTCCGTTCACCTTTTACCAGTAGTCAAACTCTCTGTGCAATATCCATTACTTTACAAACCAAAAGATTGCTCCTAGGTCATGTCGCCACTCTGGCAGGCTCATCCATGTTTGGGCCCTCTAACCTACAGAATGAGTACTGGCAATCACGGACACTTCGACATTGAATCACAATAAGTCACCGCCAACTCCATTTTGTTCTATCTCATTCGTATACAGGGTATCTCTCAACATTTCTTCAAAACATCAATGATCCATTCAAGTCCCTCCTTACTCTCCTTCAACCCATACTTGTACGCCAACGGAAAGCAATGCATCTGATCCCCCCAAGACAACCACTCTCCATCCACGCCCTCCTTTCTACATCTCTCTCTAAACTCAACAGCCTCTGGCCCAAGAACATCATGTGAAGCTGTTATACCATGAATCTTGACGTGGTTCCTGACGCAGACACCCAGGTCGGCATGGATGGGTGAAACTCGGGGATCATTGGCGGACCAGTCGAGTGTTTCATTCCTGTTTGTGCCTCTGGCGTTTGTACCGTTTTGTTGACTTACGTCTGTGTGACCGGGAGCCCATGCACCGGCAGTTTCATTGATAGAAGACTCGCTCAGAATAGGATCAAACTTGTCCACTTCTTTGATGTCGGGATGATTGTGACGTAGATCAGTAGTGGCAGTGATTGCGAGGATTGCAGATGGAGGTCGAACGGTTTGTACATCCTGATCTCTCATTGTCCAAGTCACCAGACATAGGGCGATGTTGCCTCCTGAGCTATCTCCTGCAACGATCACCCTCTCTCCAAGGTCAGATGATTGCTTCAACAAGACATTGTAGGTCTTGCAGATGGCTGGGAACGCGTCTTGAACGGGATCTTTGGGTGCTAGGGGATACGAGACGAGTGTAAGTCTAGTATCCTGCAGGCGGTTTATCATCTCTGCGCAGAAAGTCCAATGCTGGCCTGCAAACGTCAGTAGGCTTCCTGGTAATGAAACGGCCAACTTACCACTTGGAGGGGCTTGCCATCCGCCTCCCGCAAAATACAATATCCTCCTAGCGTAGGACCTCTTTTCTCCATCAGAAGTCTTCGGAGTCATATCATAGGTCCAAATTCCCTCAACCTTGTTCTCTTGAACATCGCATCTCTTCCTAGCTCCCCTCGAAGGCTTGCATCGCGTAGGATCAGCAGATGAAACTTTTCCAATCTCTACCAGTTTTGGTTTGATAGGCTGGATAACATTATGGAGAATCTTGGTTGGCCAAGACCGTCCAGAGCGTTCATCAACGTGAAACTGTTGATCATCTGAGCTGAACTCATCGTCTGAATCACGGTAACCATCAACGGTCGGGGGGTTGACAGTTTGGGTCGCCATCGGGAATAATGATATCTTGTAAGGTTGAACCCTGAAGATCTTGGATGATGGAGGGGTAACGTAACACGATAGTAGCAAAATACCAAGGGAGACAGACCCTGAGTTGCAGAGATCGACATACGTCATTTGTCTGACATCATTGACTCCGCTTGCGTGCAACCCCAAAACAGGCGTGACAAGAAGACTAGCTGCATTTAGACGCCCATTTTACCTGAATCTTTTCGTAGCTCAAGATAAGGAATCGACCAAGAATGACGACTAGTTGTTTAATTCGATTTGAGTTATTAATGATTGACGCTTTGGCATTCACTAATGTATTAAGGGTCAGGCCAAGCAAGAAGCTTGTTCGGTTTTAGCAGTAAAATTGGACCAGGTCAAGATTTCCACAACACCAAGCAAGCTTTGCGCCATCGCGATCTTTCAACCGGCGCTTACTGAGATCTCTAACGTTCGTGGACTGTGCACAAATACAACGGTTTTTCAAGAGAATAGGAGTAATTGAATCGCTAAAAGAACTAAAAGGGATACTGCTTGCTTGTTTGCTGCTTTGCTCAATCTGATGCCCATACGCTTCGCCGCGAAGCTACAAAAACGGTACATAACACAAAGGCCTGCTCGTCGCAAAAAAGATGTACAAATACAGATGACTACAGTAATGTTAGTTTCTCTCCTGTGACAGGCCTGACAGCGAAGATCGTCTTCTATTCGTCTCGGTTCTCATTCTTGCCTCAGCCTGCTTCACAGCTTCCTCCCAGTCTGTAAAGTACAGATACATTGCCTCGAGACCAGACACCCTGTATTCAGTTAGTGATGCTTCGTTGCAACGAGTCGTAAAACTTACACAGCGAGTCCCGCTGTCAAGCCAACCCAAAGCCCTGCTAACCCCCATCCCAGTCCGAAACTGGTGCCGAGGGCGATTGGTAACGCGACAACGTAGTAGGCGAAGAGATTGGTGTAGGATCCAATGGACTGGCGCCCGATGCCGCGAAGAAGCCCATGAGAGACGGCTGCTAGCGCATCAAAGATTTGCATGACGGCACAGACGAGTATAACGCTGGATGCGATGTCGATGACTTGCTGGTCTTCTGTGAACACGGCGGGGATTTGTTTTCGGAGGGTCGTGAAGATTGTCAAGTTGATGCTCCCGACGATGAGTGCAGCGAAGATGGCCTACCAGGTCAGTCAGTCAGTTTGCACAGTGGCCGGAATGAGACTGGACTCACCACTTTGGCTGTTACTCGCGCAGCCTTGCTCAAATCAGCCCCAATAAGGTTTGCAACTCGAGTCGAGGTAGCAATAGCCAACGGGAAGGGAATATTGAAAGACATCGATGTGACAGTGACCAAGACTCCTTGAGCTGCTAGTTGCGCTGTACCAAACCGTCCCGCGGCGATGGTGAGAATCTCTAGTACGGAGAACTGGGCTTCGATCATGATCATTCCCGGCAACGCCAACTTGATCATCGGTCCTTGAGAAGTCAGTAAGGATGTCTCGTGAACTCGAACTTGACTCACCCCAGTTTGTGAACGCCTTGCGGCTGAAGCCCTTCCAGCATTCATAGCCTTCGAAAAACCGCACGTACAGAATGAGAAGGATCGGGAGTAGGTTGTGAGTAACAGCCATCGCGATGGCGGCACCAGGAAAGCCCCATCCCAACTTGAACACAAATAGCCAATTTTGTAAGAAGCTTAACGGCGCTCCAACAAAAAGGGTATAAGTTGTAGCATGAAACAGACCCTGACTCTGAACAAACCTCTTTGCGCTTTCAAAAGCGCTGACACCTGGCATGCCCGCGATGAGGATACGCATGTACAACGCGGCCAATTGCGTTGTGCGGCCTGGGCCAACGGCCGCGGCGAGGATAGGTTCAGAAAACCACCAGACGACAGCGATAGGAATCATGAGTAACCAAAGAAGCCAGGTCATTCTTTGCGCCTGTAGGCCAACGAGATGCTTGTGGCCGGAGCCATAGGCTTGTGCGCACAGGGTGTCGAGACACGTTGCTAAGCCTTGAACTGGGACGTAGTAAGTGATCGAGGCAGTCATCGTGGCCACTGAAGACGTTAGCAAGTGTATCAAATTGAGCAGGACGCTGAATACTTACAGTTGACCGCGGCGAGCTCCTCCATTCCAAGACGACCGACAGTCAAGACAGAAGCGACAGTGACGGAGTAGCTGTGATCAGTCAGTGTCATGAAGCGCTTGTAACGTCGCGATACTTACTGCAAGAGAAAGGTGACAATCAGAGGCAGCGCATATTGAATCAACGTCTTGGTCTCACGCTGCCACGTCGTATCAATCTTATGCGACGCCAGCGCCTCTTCCCAACGCTTATGAACTTCATCCGGCCCCGGCGTCGGTGGGATCCCATCAAACCTCACGATTCTCTCCCGCAACAACGGCGTTGTCTCTGCCGAATCTTCCGATGCAAAGAGCGGCTTGTCGTGATCGTGCACACGCGTACTAAACAGGTGCCGATACAGACTGCCAAGCTTCGTGGTCTTCCATCCTGTCGTGGGATGTCTCGGTGGAATGATATCGTTGTCGCGAAGGAGGGAGACTTCGGCGCGGAGGGATTGCTCAAAGTCGTGGGGGTTTGGGGGCGGGATGTCGATGCTTGAAGGAGGAACGGTAGAGAAGCCTTGTCCGAAAGCGATGCCTGTTGGATGAAAGGCAAGTTGGACGTCTGTTTCATTTACGTATCGTGGGTCTTCGATGGCTTCTTCATCGCGGTGCTCATCACCAGAGGAGCACTCGTCAATATCACGGTTGAGAATCTCCTCCACATTTGGAGCTGGGTCGATGAATGGGGGCGGGAATGCCAAGTCATCTGGGATAAAATCAGCAAAGATAGAATGTCGTCTTCCTCGACGTTCGCCGTCGGGATTAAACGGTGAGCTCGTGGGTAGCGACATGTTGCTGAAGCTGCGAGAGTCGACGCGCGATGGACGAACTCCAAAAGCAGACGCGGTGATGGTTTTACATCATGTCAACGAACACAATGACGTGACCTCAAAGCAAGATAACAAAGTCGGTGAAAGATATCTGATGTCAATTGATAACGACTCACACCCTCTACAGGGCGCCACAAACCGACCAGTGGCATACCATCCGCTGCAAACGATGCCACCCTCAGCCTAGACCCCGCAGCACAATGACATGCATTCTCACTGCGGATGTGCCACTAACCAAGGTTCAGGCGTTGCCCGCTCGGACGGTTTGCCCCGAAGATAAGATGTTGGTGTGTCGCACCCAGAAACGGTTGGAGCTCGTCATTTGTGAGATGGATGAATCTAGATTCTTCACTGATCGGCGCTTTTTTGGTGTTTTTGACGATTGGTGCAGCCACTCGTTTTCACGTGCGGCGATCATTGGTCTATGAGCGCATTGTGCACGGCGGCTTATTCGACGACACGCAACTTGAGGAATTGATTGGAAAATGTACGGAGGGTGGTTGGACCCGGGCTTACGGCTGGATCAAGATTTATGAAGAAATCTAGAATACAGAAATTCCATTAATTTACATTCACATGCTTCAGTAATTGTCTTGGAAGCATTCGTGACAACCAGGACTCGTATTTGCTCAGTTGAATAACTAAAGAAGCCCACAATGTGCGAGCAGTATGAACAGACTACCGTGTTTGACTCTGTTCCGCACATCATACATATGGTTGACAAACAGCGTCTTCATACCTCAACAATCCTGCCTCCTACATCCTAAACCTTGCCCATATTTATTCACTATACCACAAAGCCCACCACTCGAGCATTGAGGTAGCACCGCGTACACTCCTACAAACGGAAGACAGGGATGCCAGTTGCCATGAGATATTTCAGTGGCGAAACGGCACAATCTGTCGCAAATCGATTGTACAGATTGCCGTCACTGTCGGTCTCGTCGGTCGTGAGAACCACAGGCTTCTCATCGGGATCACCAACGAGAAAGACGGGAAGGAGTGTGTTCCCCCAGAGACCGTAAAAGTCGGCTCGATTCACTTTGCACGCTGGTTAGCTATTTCGGCATCTTGTATGGTGCACTTTACTCACTGCGGCCCGCGTCATCAACTACGAGACCTCGGGCAAAACGACTTCTCCGACTGGGAACCGGCGAGATCTCAGCATCTGTTGGATGGACGCAGAGGAAGTCGGCCTCTCGCATGACCATGGCCATAACTTTCTCAATGATCGGAATGGTATTCGGCGTGGCTCTGTATTGAGCCCAGCTGATGGCTCCACGCGCGACCTGGCTCTGTTAGTACGATCTCAACATTGTTTCACCAAGAGTAATGGGACTTTACCTGGCGTAGTGGTAAGACATCTGCTTGGTTGTCGAGGTAATTTTGCACAGCGCGTAGGCGTGGCTTGCAATTGGCGTCGAGGGCTGGTACAGCACTCGACCGTAAGATAGCCAAGGTCCAGTAGGCCAAAGAGAGGTGCAACTTCCAGTGGGTTCCTGGATAGAACTCTCCCATGTTCTGCGCCCAGTCAACAGCCTGGGGGTTGTTCAGAAGTTGTTTGATCGCCAACAGTTCATCGCCCTGAGCGTACATGCGTATCACCAGATGATGGCGGCGTCTATCAGGGTGTCCCGCGGGTAGGATGGTATTGTACCGCGCCGCTACAGCACGGCTTCTGGTCTCTAGGCGACTGGCAAAGAGGTCAATCACCGCATGCGATGGACCAGAACACAAGATTTGCTCGAGTTTGGCCGCCATGCAGAAACCTGCAGCAGCTCCCATCCTGGTCTTTCCGGATCTCGGTTCCTGAGGAGATTCATTAGTATCAACCTGCAGTGGACGTTACTAGAGGTGAAGAACTCACGCCGATGACGATACCAATGTTGAGCGCACGATGCCTCATATACTCCCGGAAGCGATTCCGGTCAATGTCCTTCGCTTCTTCAAGAATGCACTGTATGAGGTAGTAATCATTGTGCCAGGTATAACACAGCCCAGGCAACCAGCCCATCCTCCGGTCTTGCATCGTTCTGAACGCTTCATAGAAGCCCGTACCACGAAGTACGGCACGGTGCGTTCTCATCTTGAAAAGAACACCAGTCATCGTATCCATTTGGTCTCCGTCAAGCAGATCCGGCGCAAGGATGTCGCCTGCGGCGTCCAGGGCTACGCCCCAAGCCCTTGGGTTCGTTGGCGGAGCATTGGGCCTGAACGCTCGCATGCCTTTGACCTTTCTCATGACCTCTTCTATCCCCGAATCAAATACTAAGGACACAGAGTTCTAGTTCTGTGCTCCTTGGGCAAGAGCTTCGTTGGCGGTCTTGCGGTCGTTATAGTGGTAGATGCGAACCTTGGGATCGGCAGCTGCGCGAACTCGTAGCACCACCTCGTTGTCTCCAATCAGATGTGAGTCAAGTTCAGGAAAGGAATCACACCGCTCCAGGATCTTGCCTACCCTATTAAGCGAGGTCGTCAATTTGTGTTTCACATACTTTCATCATTTGACCTACCATAGCGCTGGCTCAGAGTCTTCGGGTCCAACAATATCATGGATCTCTACCTTGAGTAGAGGGTTACTCATGATCAAACGTCGCCACGCGAGCTCGTGACGTTGTCTCCATTCCTTAGGTACCGACACCACAAGGTAAAGGCCACTGCCTTCAGGAATCCTTCCAGGAGGTGTGATGAAGTATGCTTGAAAGCATTCTTCGGCAATCTATCGTTGTGTGAGCCCCTGTTGATATCCACCATACGCTGTAATACATACAATCTCAGCCTCCCGGTGCACCCAAAGCGTGTCTTGGACCACGCTCTGGTTTATGGCGGTCACCTGGGCCTCGTCGCTATCGAAGCTACCATGATTATCAGCACAAGCGGTGCTCGACGTGAAACGGATATACTCACGCGTAGCAAGGCGCAAATGGGCCACCTTGGTTCTGGTCGATGAGGTCCTCCATCTCCTCGGCGTTAGTTGGCTGCTTGGGGTAGCCATACGTGAATCTGGGAGGAAGGCCCTCGTCTCTCATGACCTCTCTGCACGAGCCGATATCCATATCCACAACGAAGTAGAAACTGCGTTGATGAAGCACATCCAGAAGCGAGACATCGTTGATTTCTTTATCATGTTGAACCCACTGCTCAAGCTTGAGGTCGGTGGAGTTATAATACTCCTGCTGATAACCTTGAATCACAATCCAGGGAGATTGAAGGCGTACGACCAGGTAGGTAAACCCTTGCCAATTTTGGACCGTAGGAAATTTGGCCTGGACGGCTTCGGGAACTGGGAGATAGTCACAGGAGACACCGCCGCGGGGGAACTTGACCGTGATGCGATAGTCTGCCAAGACAAGCTTGTCGAGGGAGGGGTCGTCTAGAGTCAAGTGTCAGATGTGCTGTATCAGTGGTTCCTCAGGTGTCCCCCTTACATGCAAAACATACGCCCTTCCCCTCACCTTCGCTGACGAGTTGTCTACGATCACGACGCACAGTCAGGTGAAATCCGAAATATGGATCTGCACTTGGTGGAACGACCGTTCCGACCTCAGTCTTGATTTTGGTACGAAGGCCAAGGCTGAGAGTGGCAGCGATCATGGTGCCAGCGTCACCGAAACTAAAGAGATGTTAGCATCGAACTCCTGTATGAGAGTAGAGGGAGGCGACGAACAGCAGGGCGCAGGGCTTCATGTTTGAGTCTTCCGACATCTTGACGAGTGTGTCGGTTTGTGCTGTTGAAGGAAGAACTGCTGATGGTGAGCAGGAAGAAAAAAGCCCACAGCTTGAAGGAGGAACAAAAAGACTTGGGACCTATCACCTGACAGTGGTCTGTGTAGGTAAACAATAACAGTGGAATAAGCTGTGGTTGGCACTGCCCCACAGGTAGAGAGTGACAGCAGTTATGGGTCTGAAATACAAAACTATGGGACACTTCTTTGTAGTCGACTGAATCATGGTCCATTCAATTTGAGGATACTGTTCCAATGACAATACACAGACTTTCGACGGACACTGCCATTAATGCATCGTCTTTGATAGCAGAATGAACATGACGTATAATGCGAGTTTGTCAATACACACAGCAATGTTCAGGTGTAGGTGTCAGGCATATTGGATAAGTCCGCCGGCTTAGTGAGTGAGTGCAATTTCTCTCTTTGAGAGCACACGTTACTATGCACTACAATCCAAAATACAAAGTCTATCTTCAAGAATTAACTATAAGGTGCCTGATTCTTCCAGTGGTTGGTGTTGCGTGTCATGTTGCAGCTTGGGTAGAATTCTGCCAGTATCTTGCTGCAGCAACACGGGGTTCTCTCCATGCCCATAATTCACACGCAACGCGCGGGTTGGCGGTCTTCCATGACTTGACTTGACAATCGAGGTGGCCGGTCGCAGAGCTCTCAACGGGGAAGTTTGAGACCGAGCAACGGACTCGTGTCTCTCGGTGTATCAGGGTGGACGAAGGGTCAAGAAGGGAGGTAACGAAATTGTTGCTAGCGTTCTCTTGTTCAACATAAACTTCGTGCAATTGGCTGAAGAAGAATGCCGTGAGTATCCTTCTGCGTTTATCTATTTTGATGCTATCTGGGAAAGGGTCGAATCTCAGTGCTTGTCGTCGTTTCGATCTGTCAACATGGTGCACAGGGGGTGAACAAGCAGGGGGGCTTCACCGATTGGAGTTTGACAGATCGTCGGCATCTGGGTGATAACATCGCATTCGGCTCTTTTTATGCGTATTCCAGGTTAATTTTCTGTCCTTACACTCGACTGCAGCCCCGTGCGCAACCTTGGGCTGTGCCGTAGAGTGTACCTCGTTGTGGGCTCATGGCCAGTTGCTTTAGCTTGCCTAGAGTCTCATGGCTGTGCTGGTAGCCAGTTCTTTGACGCTCTGCCAGAGCAATGCCTCCCAAAAGGTAACTCCCATGCCAGGTATGCATCTCCTTTCTCGGGGCGTGCTGAATCAAGATGCCTGGAAACCAAGGCTGACCGGCCAACTCCTAAGCCCTCATCCAAAAGGGGCATGGTGCTGTCTGCAACTTCCTGCCCATGGCCCTCCCTCTGCCACTGGCAGCCTTCCAGCTTGTTTTTTCTTTCAGGGAAAGCCTTGACCACTTGGCACACTGCCTTCTTCCCCGCACCAAACTCCTTCTCATCTTTTGATCATCGATCGGAACCTCCCCCTCTTCATTTCTTACCCTCTGTTCACTCCACCAAGCCAGCAGTTCGCTGTGCACTCATCATCATTATCCCCCCTCAACCCGCGTCGTCACTCGCTCGAGTGCACGCGGGATCTCGACCGCTTATCTCAAGGGCAAGCGTCGGATCTCGCTCTCGTTGAGGAGTTGAGCAATCTTCGGTATGTCGACTGATCCAGTGAATGGAGAAGCCTCAAGCTGACTGCCTTCCAAACAGAAGCTAGTTGCCAACCCATTACTCTCCAAGATCCCCTCTCCTCTTTCATCTCTTCCCGATATCCTCTGCCCTTCAAGGGCGTTATCTTGCGACCCATTATCAGATGTCCCAATACTGAACCATGTCAAACTTGGACTCACATCATGGTAACCTCTGAACAACATCTCTGCTGTGCTCCACGCTCTTCAATGCCCACGCATTGTTAGATATCTCCGCAAATGGATACCTTTTGGAGTGCCCATTCCTGATTTTGTCCCTGGATGGAAAAAGCACAACGATTTGTGGATGAAAACGGATAAGCGCCGTTGGAAATAGTCCCGATACTTCGTCCGTGTTGCGGTGGGTGAAGACTTGGATGATGCAACTGAACGACGAAT